>MNCI01014205.1:503157-522332 GCA_015680685.1 Gnetum montanum
ATTAGTTAGAGTTAGTTAGTTTCTCAACCCTTTCCCTCATAGCTTAGGAGATAAACTGAAAAATACCAAAAAAATCATATACCTCAATCTTGCTTAACCATACACCGTGACACATACAAGCAAGCCTGGGAAGACAACGAACGATTAACCCCAAGTGTTTCTTGTAGCGTTAAGGCATTTAGTCTACGGAGTTCGACCAGATCGCGCATGCACGCTCGTATTCGTATGGTTGAGTGTAGGGGTACCTCGCCACTCATCACATGTGTAAGAGGTGATGACAACATGGCCTTTAAATGTGGAACCCAAACAGTTAAATCGAAATAAATACAAAGGTCGAGGGGTGGCAGTAGCTATGCAAGGGGCAACTTCCTAAAAAAATAAAAATGTTTGTTTGGCTAGTGAATCATTTGATGTTACTCGTGTGGCACGAGTTATAGTGATAGGGGATTAATGTTTGCGCCATGTGTTCCCTCTACATGGCAAAGAGTGAAAACTATATCACATTTTGTTTAGGAATGCTTGTTTTCACGATAGGTGTGACGAGCTGCAAATTTACACCCAATAACTAGATTTGACAATGATTCTTATGCACGACGATTTTGTAGGTGCTCTAACAAGCGTGGCATTACCAAGTTTTTAGGGCACCACCACCAACGTAGGTTGCGACTGTCAATGTCAGATTATGAAGAGACGCGCATTTGGTGATGGGGGTTACACCCACCTTTGCGCCGTCCTGCAAGGACTACCAAGATAACCTAGTCCTATGGAGTTTGGTGACGAGTTGGATGGGCGGATGTGTTGGCACTGCTGCAAAAAGAACTTGACCTTGAGGATGGAACATTCTACATGAATTGGCTGGGGGATTTTATGCTTTTTTAGGGAGGTGCACATTGAGCTCTTAGAGGAGGCCATTAGACGCTACCTGCAGGTGTTGGTGAAGGGGGAGGAGGTTTTGTTGCAGGGGAGGGGCTTGCAAGACGCCCAAGAATTTTTTTCGGGGCCTATACCGAAAATCAAGAGCGACCAAGTTCCGAAGTCAACGCTGGAACCACTTTGCAAGGATGCAACGATTCTAGTGGACCATTTCTTTGTACACTAGCAAAATCTGCAAGTTGCTGGGGATGCACTTCACCCTCATGCATTACCTTCGCAAGGGGTACTTCGTGAATTTGCCTCGGTTTTTCCTTGTTGTTCTACGTCGACAGAGGAGGGGTACCCACTTAGGCCTAATATTGGCTCTTTGGAGGGTGACATGGGGGGAGATTTGGTTGCAGTCGCACAAGTCTCTTGTCTAGGCTATTTATGGTCAACAGAGGTCACATTGCATTCCTTCCAAGATGGTGGACTTCACATCGGGGTTGGAGGATTCTAGTGAATCAAAGGGATTAGGGGATATGCACTTTGAGGGGGTCGGGGGTGACTTGGGGGGAGAGCCTTCGCACCCCCCAAAACATAGGGGGATAGGTCGGTTGTGGCAAGTCCTGAGGCATAGGCAGACGTTGAGGATGAGGATTGGATTTCCCCTCTGGCGAAAACGATGACAAAGGCAATGATGCAGGCTAGGGAGGAGGAACAAGCACTTTGGGAGGCCAAATGACATCGTAGGGAAGAGGAGTTCCAAAGGCAACTGGAATAGTTGGAGCAATGACACACTGAGGCTGCTAAGGAGGAAAAGATTTGCCAAGATCTAGTGGACGCGACAACTTTACAAGCGCTCGAAGAGGAAATGCAACGTATCATGGAGGAAATGCAAGAAGAGGCACACTTCCAAGAGGTGCAGATGCAAGAAGCCCAAGAATGCCATGAACAAGAAGAGCATGAGACGGCCCAAATCCAGCAACAACTAGATCAAGTGCATGAAAACAATGCACATTCTTGGTTGCGGAAGGGGTGTTGCCGAAGATTGGGCACGATGTACCCTAGGGAGCTCTAAGAAGGCATATTAGGCAAAGAAGGAAGGAGCTACATCCAAACAGTAAAGAGTATGTAAAAGAATGCATGAGGAAAGTGGAAGCATTTAAGGATTTCCAACAAGCTGTAGCATTTGTCAACACAAAACGACACAAGTTTGATCTGGACACCATGCATGGCCAAGAGCATATCGGTATCATCTACCGAGAGCATATCATCTACCGTTGTACACAGCTACCATATATTTTATAGAATGTTTAGGGCTTTGAGGTTTACTAATTTTTGGCTTTGTGTTTCTTGTCTTTTTTGGGTTCAAGCTTTTAATGGCAGGCACGATTTGGATGACGTGCCGGATCAATTTTGCACCAAGGAGGACCAGCAAAAAGGGGTGGTGCATTGCGGGGGGATGCTAGGGGAAATTAGAACACCAACACACCACCCCCACCCCACTCCCCAAGATTTTGACACGTGGGGTTCGGTTGAGGGTTGAGGGGAGAAACCTCCCCTCATTTTTGGGAATGTATAAACATTTTGTAAATTTGCTTTATGATTAATATAACCCGAATTTTTCAAAAAAAAAATCCTTATTTTCAGAACGCAAATGGCGGTAAGAAGTATCCAAAAGTTGCATGAGCTTTATGTTGAACATCATGAATTCATAAGAAATACATGATCCTTGGGAAGTGCTATTATTTGTGCTTCAAGATTGCATTTTTATTATTTGTTTTTAATTTTTTCCGACGCATTCAAAACCATGCTAGTCCATCAATAGTTGTATCTGAAGATTTAAGTATTATTAAAAGAGTGTATGCTGATCCCAGCTTTCTCAAGCTATGGAAGTACTCTCCAATTTTTCCTCACTTTTGCATTTAATATACCCTATGCAAAACATCCTTTGCATAGGTTAGCCTTCAAAATACAGAGATTATATTAAAATTAATGACCCAACCGTATAAATAAAACGAATTTGGATATCATCAAACAGAATAATCTGCACATCTGAGCTGTGGCATCTGCACACCAAAGCTTTCGCCTTGAATGATCAAATTAAAGAAAGAACATAGCAGTTACTAACTGCAACTATCATTCATACACGGTAACTCTAAAGGATCATCACCTGCAGCTTCAATGCTGATCTATATAAGTAAATCTCGATCCATAAAATAATTGATTAATTGCTTGCATTCACCTTCCTTCGATATTCGTGAAAACTGTAGAGGAACTAGTGGTTCCAGTCGTCATCGAAGATAAAGAGTACAAGGTTCCTTTAGGAATTCCTGTCATCTTAGACTCCGAGGATCTGTGTGTTTTGAAGCCTTCTTTAAACTGTTTATAGTTTAAACTGACTGAATGACGAACCAACAAACTCTCATTGATATTTATGTCTTTCGAAAGCATTTCCACTACTTGAGAAATAGAAGGTCGGAAGTTTGGTGCAGCTTGTGTACACAGAAGGGCAACTTTAATAAAACGGATTATTTCTTCTGCTCGGTAATCTTTCATGGTAGGGTCAACAATATCTAAAAGTTTGCCTTGATCTTTGAGTTTCCATGTCTGCAATGTGTTCAGAAAAGCAGAAATTATTATAAAATCTGCAACTAAAATTTTAAAACCGAACATCTGAATAAGTATTGAATTGCATTGGACTTGATTTCAAAAGCTAATTTTCATAAAATAACACAATTTAGACACAGGAAGAATGAGATGATAACCTTCAAGCAACAATACCAAATTAATTGAATTTACTGTACTGAATTGCCAAATCCAACCTAGTTTGTATCTTGACTTTCCTTGGCTCATTATGCACCTAATTTTTTGCAACGTGAATTTTGTGCTGAGCTGACTTAAAATCTTTATAAATTGGTGCAATGCTTAAAAGTCTGTTCCTAAATTATTTTCCTTAATGTATCAATAATACATAAGGGTCATATAGAAAGCCAACTGTAAAAAGTACCATATCATTTGCCTACCCTAACATGCTACCTCATATTTAGGTATGCACAACCATAATCACGAAAAAAATGATGCTCAATACAACACAAGCATAAAATAATCCTCGTGACTTATATTACAGGCATGCCAAATGACAAAAACCCTTACATTAAATCGTTAAGCACCAGCTTATGTATGTAACTATATCATTTGGTCAAGAGACTTCCAATACTCTGTAACAATGCATTCAACTCTTATGGTTTTTCACAACCTCCAAATGAGTTGGTTCTTCACCGAATTCCACACATTGACCCCACTCAAGCTTCTCTGAGATCTCAACACATTTCCCATCCAAATGATTTCTACTCATTAAATCAAATGATTGCCAACAAATCCAGAACATTCCAATACAGTTTTTCAGCACTCCTGAATTAAGATGTGAATCAACTACAGCTAGAATTTAGACAATCCAATGGATTAAAGTATAGACATAACCAATATTAGAACCTTTGACCCATTGGCTATGTGTTAAATATATGACCAAGTTGTTTTTCCTTTTTTTTTTTAAGGATTACAGGAAACCTTTATTATGTTTTTTTATTACAATCTTCCATATTTTACCATACCAAGTTATGAGCCATAATTTTATTTTTTATCATTGATTTTCCATTTCAATGTTATAATTTTTAACTGGTACCGTATCAATCTCTGTTACAAATTTAAATTGCAATTCTCAATCTAAAATGTAACAAAAAATTGGAAGTGAAAGCCAACTTTTATGAAAATACAGCTTCCTACTAGCTTTCCAACATCAGTAACTTCATGCAAGAAATGATAAAATGTGAGAAAAAATAATAATCATACTAATCTTGAAAATTATCTAGAATGTAACATAGGACCACTTAAAAAGATAGAGAAGTCGGAATCACTCACTAATTCCTACATGAGAAGATAATGTAAGAATTGACTATTCATTGTCTGCATTACAATTTTCCTCAAACAGCCTATTCTGAAGAGTTTTTACATTCTCAATCTAAGGTATCTCTGCAATGAAATAAATGATGAATCAATGGACATAACTCTAGAAAACAACATGAATTTAAGACGTTATTTCTTTAAAGCCTATATCAACATATGCTTTTTTTTAAAAGTGATCCCTTGGGATTTGTGCACGATTACTATTAATGCTAGTTGTTATGGTAGCCTGCCAATATCCTCCTCTTATAACTGGATTTATGGATACTTGTTTCAGATTATCCTCATGAAATATACAGCTAACATATAAATCAAACTCCACAACATATGATGGTAACTCTGGTGGCTTTTAACATGGCCAATACATTATATGTTTAATTGTACCCAAAGCTCTACTCACTAATCCAGCTTTTAGCCATCATATACCGATCATGAGCATAACTCCAACATTCTTACTAAGAGCAGTGCTCTGTCCAAATCACCTCCATCATCCTCACCAATTCTAACTCTTTTACTTTCCTTGGTAACCAAACACATTGCAACAGGAGTTTGTACTATGAAATTTCATCCCATACACAAGGTTTGCCAAGTAAATTTGGTTAATAACTTGAGTTTAGATCGTTGCAAAAAACCAACATTTTACATCATCCCATACAAGATCTCAATTTACATCTCTAAGCCCCAACACCCACACACAGACACAGTGTAATCAAATAAAGACTCTCCAAACTTAGATATGAAAGCGTACTAATATGCTAGGTAGCCATTAATGGCAAGCAACAAATGAAATTGATGGGATACCAGGGTCAAATTTGTGGATGTTTCATTCTGTCATCCTACCCTCCATCTAGAAAAGTTTAATCTCAAAATTTAATAAGTATTAGTAAACTAAAAATATATTCTACAGCTTAGCATTTCCAATTCAAAAGTAAAAATCTAAGGTTCAATATTCATCTTTTGGATAAATCTCTGGTTAGCTACCAAATCAAACCAATACAGAAATTGACCATTTTATTAAAATTTCTATTTTTAGGAAAAAGCTATTTTACTGAAGGCATATACCATGATCTAAGGCTTCATAAACGTAAGGCTAGGATGATGATGACCCTTGACGTCCAAGGGTTCACAATCAAAGATAAGTTTTCATTCTCATTTTCAGTGTACATCAATGCCTCTCCATTATTCCCTTGTCACATAACAATGATGCTTTGAAGTCAATAATACAAATTAAATCCGTGTTTAGATCATCCAAAAAAACTGGAACAGCCAATTGTTTTTTGGAAATTAAAAGTTTAAAATTCATAATCCTATCACGGATCACGCAGCTAAAGAAGATAAAAATTAATAGAAAATAGTTAAACTTCATAAAAAAGAGTAAACTAATAAATTTATAGCATGAATAGCTTATTATATACTGATTAATCTGAACACAAAAAGGAATACAAGAACTAGTATGCAATGCATTATTACCCACTCAAGAAGGTCCAGTTCCTCAAATATGAGGCTTGAATCTGAATTTCCTCTGCCACTAATTATCTCCAGTACAAGTATTCCAAAGCTATATATATCAGCCTTCTTAGTCAACTGCCCATGTATAGCATACTCTGGTGCTAGATAACCACTGGAACATAAAAACAAGGTATGAATTGGAAGGCACTTAAGGAAAATTTGCTAATGACAAATCTTAAACAATGGCTTTTGTCATAAAAATAGCTGCAATTAAACCAAAGTCCAAATCATGTGAGACTATCATGTTGGTGTGTTCTAACATGAGTACTACATTCTACAATCAAACTCAATCAAAGCATGCCTGTGCTGACAGGTCACAAGTTTTCTTTTCTTATTTCTTGCCATCATTTCTGGATGTGCAAGATGTAAGAATATATTATGTTGATAGTATTGTATATTTAGCAAGTTTTTCTTTTGTACCGTACATAACTTACATTTTAATTTTTTTGCAATACAGTTCAGAATTATGTTAGATTTATCATTAGTTGCAAATGATTTTTCAAGGATGAGAGAGTATGTATAACTAGTGTTAATAGCTTAAAATATTATTTCTTAAATTTAAAAATTAACTGAAAAATTAAGCTATAATGGCTAGTTTTAGCATGTGTAAACAATATGTAGCAAACAAAACTTTCAATATTCCACCTCCACCTGCCCCACCCAAAATGAAATAGAAAACAAGATAAAAATTAAGACTGAAAGTAAGGTCATGCCATAAAGAAAAGGAATTCCCTGCGAAAACATATGACTATTAATACGTAAACAATGAGGTCTTGACCTAATGGTAAAAGTTTTGATATAAAAACCCCAGGTCATAGATTCAATTCCAGTTAACAAAACTAAGTTATGGACAAATTTGGTGAAAATGAATTCTGAAACTGGTGAGGTCTAATAGATCCAAGAAGGTCTCAGTAAACATAATCAAATACATTTAGTTTCAGTTTCAATAGGTGTTTCTTAGGAAGTTCACTAATACTGCTATACTAAGGCATATGGTTGTTTATCATTTGGTTGACCTTCGATATTTTGACAGCACTATTAATATATTAATTTGTTGGGAAGGGTTAATGAGGCCTCACATTTCTTAAGAGATATGAAAGAATAATATGTCTAAGCATTATTGTTTTTGGGTACACAACGTCCATGAGTTTTGGTTTCAACTAAGGTTTCGATGATGTTTCCAGCAAAATGTGTCAGCATTAATAATGCATTAAAATCTAACGGCAATAGAAAGTGCATCCTTTAGTTTAAAACTTGATATACCCAACTTTGAGAACAAGCCACAATATATATATATATATAACTTACACAGTACCAGCAACACGAGTACTTATATGAGTAATGTTCTCAGGAAAAAGTCTTGCAAGACCAAAATCTGATATCTTTGGATTATAATCCTTGTCAAGAAGTACATTGCTTGCTTTAATGTCACGATGTACTACAGGAGGCACAAGCTTTTCATGGAGATAAAATAGGCCACATGCAGTCCCTAGACAAATGCCAGCTCTTCTATTCCAATCCAGATCTATTTTACAGTTAGCTGAACCTGATGTTCCTGCAACGCATGTGATTAGCCATTAAAATCAGAAACTCAAACTACATTCTCATATCTAACAAACAATTTACAGTTATTTTGTCACTGAAGTTCACTCAATTTTATCTGTTCTGGCATCAGCCAAAAAACTAATGTTTTAGTTCTATAACATGTCAGTGCCAATAATTATGAAATTAGGTTATCTTATGACATCCATCTGAAGGCCCTAGCAATTTATTGGACAGCGTTCAGATTTGGCCATTTTATATACAAATGTTTTACATCTTAGTAAAAACCATTGGGATTGAACTGTGACTTTCAGGGTGCATTTTGATAATTTATGTTAAACTGTAATAACGAAACACTTTGATGTAAAAGATATTGAAACTGAACTCTGTCCAATTGATTTAAAGTAGCTTGCTATTGAGATAATAAAGAAACTGTAGTTTAAGTTTTGTTAATCATGCCAATCGTCAAACATGTTAGAAGAAAACAAACCCGCAAAAGTTAAACAGACAAAGGTAAGTTGGGGTGCTAAGATAGTGGCATACCAAGAAGAGCTTGTGCAACACTATTATTCTCAAGATACTCGTACACCAGAATCCTATGACCAGCTTCTATGCAACATCCATATAGCTGAACAAGATTGTCGTGCTTTGCATCAGAGATTGTTTGTATTTCATTTAAAAATTCACGTACACCTTGTTTTGATTGTGCAGAGAGTTTCTTAACTGCAACTTCAACACCATTCCTGAGAATTCCCTACAGAATGAGTTGACATGTAAGCTAAAACAATTAGGAGTCAAAATAAACAAAAGTAATTTCAAGGTCACATCAGGGAGTTCTACTGTTTGTCAGAATGGTAGCATTCTGCCATCTATTAGGGCAAGGAAACATATATGATATTTTTCATTGAAATCTTGCTAAGTGTCCATAATTAATTAAAACATGAACAGTCCTCTAATAGTGCTTATGAATAAAATATATTTAGTGACCTAAAATCCTTCATTATGATTCAGCTTTTGGCATACCTTGTAGACAGTGCCAAAACCACCAACCCCTATTCGGTTATTTGGGTGAAAGTCATCTGTAGCAATTTTCATCTCATCATAAGAATAAATTGTCGCATCTCTAATCCTTGATACCACTGACACCACAAAAATGTGAAAATGGTTAACAATTTGCAAATCATGTCAACATAAAAATGCATTTTCGTGCATGCAATGGTTAATAATTTGCAAATCATGTCATACATTCATCAATTCCACATATTACATACCATCACCTATGTCATCATCAGGTTTCTTCGGCTGTTTATCTGGTCTGGTCTTTCTTGCCTTGCAAAGGAAATCCAGGCCACAAAAATGCATAGTTCCAAAAAGTAGAAGTTCAAAATACCCAGAACGTGAAGGATTCTGCTAAATATATGCATGAAACAAAGAATAAGCTCTCAAATAGAATGAGTAGAAATAATGCAAACCAAAACATTGGAATTCAATATTTCATGCTATCACATTATAATCTTGCAGTTCTTACAATCAGAAGTTCTACTGCAGAAGGGTTACTTGAATATTTTCTATATTGCATGATAAATTTTGGAATTTATCCTACATGATAGGCAAATTCAATCACAAAAACAAATTCAAGAGAAAAACATTTTTTTAAAAAAAAGAACAATTCAAAGCAATAAAATCATTCACTTCATTTCCAAAGTATACAGGTGTGCTTCTATAGCTTGTTAGTGATGAAAACAATTTCTAAGCAACAGGTTATGGGTGAAACTTTCACACTACAGCATTTAGGAATGGTCAAAATGTAAGTTCATATTGATATCACGCAAAGCAGCTAACCCTACTTATATTGCCAATACCTAATAAAAAATCCAGCCAAAAATTTATGTATCAATCGTAAAGGATTAAATAGGATCATCGTTCTTTCAGAGCATTCAGGATTAAACATTCTGGCAATCACAGTTGAAAGCTTCATGTAAGCCCATAGCGCAACATTCACAAGGACAACATTACAACTATTCAATATTGACTACTAGTGATTTTTTCCACCATAAATTTTCAATTTTTATCTATCTAAATTTCATTCAGCCTTCAACATCTTTCAAAAAACATTTCCTGACTTAGTATCATTGAGTTCACATGCATGCCATAGGTTTGCTAAATTTTCTAAAGTCACAGAATTTGAAATAATCCTCATATGCTTCATCAACTTGGTGCCTTTATACCATCTATGATGGTTCATCTAAGAAAAATATGTAAATCCTTGCTAACTGGTCGTATGATACAAGGCTTACAAGAAAAAGAAAGCACAATTGGACAAAAACTCTCAAAATAGTTTTTGTAAAGCACAAGTTTTAAAAAATTCCATTTTACAAGATATCCATTAACTGTAAAAATCCTTATTGGCTTTGCTACTAGCGAATAACAGTGTGTCAAAGTCAAACAATGAGGAGAATATACAAGTAACTAGCACAAATGTGATAGGCTAGGAACTAGTTAGTCAATGGGAAGAAAGGGGTGCGGCTGGATGCAACTATAGAGATAGGTGGCAGGCATTGCACCAGTACACACGGTGGACATGGCAGGGGTAGGAGGGTTATGTGTGAGCGCATGTCGTATTAGTTGTGGGTGCAATGAAGCATGGAAGCACTGGGCATGACAGATTGTGAGTGGGACAGAGTTTCCCAGGTGGAATTCGGCAATCCATGGTGCTGCGACTATGGAGGGGGACCAAAGAAGAGGGACAAGGGGGCAAGATCCTTAGGGAGACATACAGAAGAAGGGTCAAACTGAGAAGGTAGGAGTGAGAAAAGTGCCCTTGAAGGGTCGGGGCCAGCGTTGGAATTTCAAATGTGTAGTGTCCATCATGTACTTTTTCTTTGGCAGTTTCTGTTCCTACAAACTTTGAAGTTGATAGGCTTCGGAGCGAAAAGCCCTTGTGACAATAAATACTTAAGGCCACGTAACCTTGACATATATTTAATGCCCAATCAAATGCACACAAAAATTAACCCATCAATAAAAATTATATATAGTTCATATATACACACACGTATAGCCATGGATACAAGTGATGTTTTCGTATTTATTTTCATCTCAATTTGCCAGTTTTATCAAATTTTTAAACGTTTCAGGAAACATTTTCAAGAAAAAATTAGACTTAAAATGCGTCTAAATGCACCTAAAACGTTCACTTCAACGTATATTTCCAAGTCTGGTTGGGGCCATGGCTCCCACCCCTCCCACACTACGACAGAATAGCTAATTTTTGACAAGATTCATATGATGGATAAATGTCGAGTTTACTGCAGTCCTTGCTCTTGTGGAAAAGGAAGATATTTTACCATCAGGATAAATGACCATCAAGTTGACATCATGCATAGGCTCTTGGAGAAATCTCCCTTGATGGAGCACATGGTCAAGGCAAAAGGAGGGCAACATGAATGGCTCATGGATAAAGTTAAAACCTTAGCCATTACTGATAATGAATTTGAAAGGAAAATCCGAGAAGCTATTGAAATTACAATTCGTGAAAACAATGTAAATAGAGATGATGGGCCTAACATAAATCCCTGATGACCAATTATAAATTATATAAGAATTGAAACACAAAAAGTCACAACCTTTAGTTATGACCCTTAAGTTTTCATTTTGCCGTATCAAATAGTTCCCCTTCTTGCATATCCCACGTCCCTGCCGATGAGGGTTTTACCCTTGAAACATCTGACAAAGAGTTTGGATTCCACTGCTTTCATTCTTGTACTATAAATAGAATAGGTAATGTATTTTGAGTCCTGGAGGAGAAGTAAAACATAGCATATGAAACTAGCGATTATGATCAAGTGCGAATTTAATAATTTTGGATGCCACTATCAATTTCATGCATCCTAACCCTGCCACGGCTTTATGCTAAAGGTGTTCTAAAATGACTTCACAATTTTGCAACTTTATAAATCATAACAGAAATAAAGAAACAGTTGTTTCAAGATCTCTACTAAACAAGAGTTTCGAAAGCGATGAAACATAAACTGATTATTCAGATAGTTACATAACTTGTTTGTTCGCAGAGTTTAAGGAAAGCACTGCACGGAGAATCACAAACGGAACTTACCTTTTGTTAATTTCGCCACACCGTCAACTCCAGGTACTCATGCGAGATAAAGAAAAAACATTTAAAGAATAGAACTCTTGCGTCCCAAGCAATTATTCTTTGTTCAGATCTCTTTGGTTTTGGTATCCGAAACTGAAAACTTTAACTTCTCTAGTTCTCCAAAGTTAGGATTCCTCTGAGACACTGTAACCGAAAATTAGACATCTAGTTGTTCGAGGCTCACGGAGCTCCAGGCGCCATATGAGTAATGAGACATAAATTATAAATCCTGCAGCATTTCACAGCCTGCGCGTGCGAAAGCTTTGGACAATTATTTCGCCAAGTTACTATATATGTTTGTCGGAATTTTAAAAAGCTGGAACATAAGACAGAATAAGAACAAACATAAGAACCTGGGCACGATTTCGCGTTAAAATAAGGAAAAAGAACAATTGCTTTATCAGGGAAAGCAGTAGCGACGGAGCAGAGCAAACTGGATGAAAGAGTTAAGCTTTACCAGAGTTTGAGCAGAGAAACGGTAACTCTCTAGGGCTCGAAGTTGTGTCCTCCACAAAGCACAGATCACGTATAGAAGCAACAATTAGCCTTTGGCCAATACTACTACTACGCCTTGCTTTCTTGTGTCACGCAAAACGCCCGCGCTTTGAACATCAACGAGCACAAAAAGCCAAGTAAATTGCAGAAATTTGCAACTTTCTCTCACCACGCGCGAGGAATGAGCTAAAGCGTAAAATAATTCGACACTGTTGCTGCCACTTAGACAACCACTCCAGTGATCACGGCGACTCCTCTTGACTTCTTCAAAAATCACGTTCACGGACGCGTCCGTTTCGCTTGGCTGGCTACTTCCTCGCCTGGAAGCGATTGCTTTTGCTTTCAGAAAAGTTGGACTATCTCATAGCGGAAGAATCTTCCATCATGCTTACGCAAAACCTAGACGAACGAAGCTGAAAATCCTGCAAACGGAGAGTCGTACAGCCTCATTTTGCTTCATGATTTTTGACATGTACTTGTTCAACTTCTTCAAACTGAGGCTGCAGCGATCACGCGGCTTTTCTTTCATACAAAGAGTATCCTCGTCCAGAATGGCATGGCATGGCATGGCGTTTGTCGTTCCAGAAGGTCTGCAAATTCACAATGCGTATGCGTTCACCTAATAACCAGCATTGCAAGGGGTCCACCGATGGCGCTTGTTAGATGGGATCTCCTGTTCTGCACATTTTATGGTTTTATTCTTCGTCGCACATCTGCATTTGTTTTGGTAAGCACGAGCCATACAAATTTAATCAACATTCCCATCGGCCGCACGTTCCCATTTTCTTTATTCTTCCGTAAGTTAGGCACAGAGCATACAGCTGACTTCAAAACCGCAGTAAACTTCTGACCTTTCAAACTGTCTCCAGAGAACCCTTATAAATGTTGCCGGCACTATTTACTTTTAAAATTAGACGTCACACGATATCTCTGAAAACGTATATTACTTGTAAACCATTTTTGAAGGAAACATTTTTTAAGTTACACAATCAACGCAAGAGTCTATGAGGTTAAGAAATCGTATGCATACGTTTTTATGCATTAAATATGTAATTTCATAGATTTTGGTGGAAAAAATAATCAGTATAATACCGTCTGAAAAGAATTCACATTCGCACTATAAGAGGGGCAAATGACGGTATGAATGAATGCCTGCCAGCCTACGTAGGCACAAAGGATGAAACATACGGACATTATTTGGATATTGAATCTTTTTTGTTTAAAGCTTAGTTGCAAAAATTTTAAAATCTTGACATCTTTACAAAAAAATTTAAAAGGTATTTTATTGCGCGTGAGTGAAACACCTATTTAAACGGATGGACTTAATCTTCCATAATTTAACATTATTCATGTTGATGTATTATGATTTAACATATTTATTGGTATTTGAATGTTTGGTTACACCATGCATAAGTATTGCTTATCAAAATCAAACTCATAATTTGGAGTTACAAATTAAGAGTCTTGTCACCAAGCTAACATCTCATTATTAAAATAGGAATTAGACTACTATATATAACTTTCACATATAGCCAACATACACCTTTAATTTCAATAAAACTTCTTTTCGGGGTCCAACACCACGCACCCCCCCTCCCCACATATAGCCAACATGAAACTCTCATAAAACTTTAAAAAAAAACATAACAATGCATCAAATCAATATAACTATCAAAATCAACCACGCGACTTACAAACCACACGTTGCATGCTCTAACCAAGTGAGCAATGCCCATTGACGATTAATATATGAATGCATTCAACTTGGTTTAGGATTGAGTAGATTGTCGAAACCAAAATTAGATAACTATAGGTACCCTTGAACATATAGCCAACACAAAACCTTCGTGTAACTTAAGTAGAACTTTATAACTTAGGGTTACCCAATAGAATCAAACCTATGACTTGGAATTTTTAAACCAAGGCTCTTGCAACTAAGTTAACACTTCATTATTTAGAATGATACACTCATTATTTCTAGTATAGTGTGTAAATGGCATTATCCTACTTTGAAAATTATTTTATATATTTTATTTTAATTTTTAGCATTAGACATAGGGGTTGGTATGCAACCTCATCACCACAACAAGGTAAATGTGACCCACTAAATAAGAATGTCCCACCACAAAGCTACTCCACTACAACACTAAGAACTGTTTTGGATTCTATGATATGACAACATGAATATTGGTATTTGTTAGGAATTTCATTTTTTAAAGGAAACTAGGATAGTAAAGATATATTTAAAAAATAAAAAAAGAATGCAATTGCAATTATGTGTGACCTCACTATAGCCCTAGTTTACAAAAAATTAACACATCAATAGGTTGCTCAATAGTGGTGAAATACTTATCTAGTGCATTTGACCATAAAAATTACGAACCTAGCCTAGACTTAAAAATTTCATGATTCCATTGGTTGATCAGCAATGGACAACCCTACCAAAGGTTTGTGCTTATCTATTAGCAATTTACATAAACTTCCATAGAGGACCGATGAAAAACTAATCAATTGTGCCTTGCATGCCATTAGCGATCTTTTTTGTGATGAAAAATCAAAAAGGTGTTAGACCATATAACATTCTTATTGAAGCTTGGAAAGCATTAGAAGATACAAGAGTTTTTTGGTTAGCACAATTATTTAACAAAATTTTGAAAGATGGAGAAATGTCCAATAATTGGAGAAAAAGCTTTGTTGTTCCCATTTACAAAAATAAATGAGATGTACAAAATTGTGCAAACTATAGAGGGATTAAGCTAATGGGCCATACTATGATACTTTAGGAGAGAGTCATGGAGTAATGTTTTAGACTTAAATCAACAATAGTGGAAAAATCAATTTGGATGTATGTCAAAGAGTTCTACTATAGAGGCTATTTTATTTTATTTTATTTGTGTTTTTTTGATACAACAACTAACAAGAAAATATAGAAAACATAGAAAAATTTTACATATGATCTTTGTTGATTTGAAAAAAAGCATATAACAAAGTGCTTGTAGATATTATTTGGTGGGCCTTGTGGAGGAAAAATATCTTGATAAATATATTAAAGTGATTCAAGACATACATGAAAGAGCTACCCCTAAAATGACATCAAGAGTCTACACTTACCCCCTACTTATTTACAATTATCATAGATGAATTAACAAAGGAAATACAAGATGAAATTCCTTGGTGTATGGTATTTGAAGATGATATTGTATTGGTGGATACAACTCAAAAAAATATTGCTGCTAAAATAGAGAAGTGGAGATATGCTTTAGAATCAAAAGGCTTAAAATTAGAAGTAAGCCAAAATGTATAAAATACAATTTTAAGAATAGCATAAACAATGGTGAAATAAAAGTGACACTTCAAAACAAAAAGTCTCTCACTGATGGGACGCGATATCGCGTCGTCCCCCGCAATATCGCGTACACAATATCGCGGTGCACCGTCATATCTATAAATAAGAGGCGGCTCTCCCTTGTTTCATCATCCCAGGCTTAGACCGTAGTGAAACTCTGACAAATTGATCACTCCAGAGATAGAATATTTTCCATGTGCCCATAGTAGGAGTCATAAGTGAACGGATCTTTATTCGAGCAAACATTGTACCTGAACACAAGTTTGTGTACGGCAATAAAGACGAACTTCTTGGATAAACCTTGCAGTGCATGGAATAGGCTAAATAGGATTTTATTTATTGTTATTTACTGTTTGTCATTTAAATGCTTTATTAGTTATTAAATCTTTCTCAACCCTTCTCTCCTAGTTAAGTGCCTCAGTACAACCGCTTCGAGCACATGCGTCACGCGTGGTGATCCCAACAACAACTAGTGTTTGGTAACCACAGTTGCATTGGTTCAGGGTGTGAATGGTAAGTGCGAACGGATGCTGACGCTAGGTTAATTCAGACTTAGTTAGTTAGTTAGAATTAGTAATTAGTCTCTTCAACCCTTCACCTCAATAGCATAGGAGATAAAACATAAAAAGACATAAAAAATCATATACCTCGGACTTACTTAACCATACACTGTGACAATTACANATTAAACAACACACCTATAAGACATCATGTCTTCTTCTTCTTCTCATAAGAGCAATTCACCACCTAGGGATAATACAAAGAACAGTTGGCAATCAAAAACACATAACCAAAATATGCCAGTTCCTCAACAATATAGGGTGGAATTTACTCATCCCGATGAGTATATTCCCAATTTTACTTTTATCTTCCATCAAGATGAACAGATGCACTGGAGAGACTTGCAAGGTAACATTGTGTTACCTCCAGATTGTGCAGTCCCCAACATGCTCCTCCATGCTTTGGCATAGATCGACATGACTCAGCTCTATGCTGAATACGTTGCGGAAAATTTTAACATAAGGGATTACCATCCCACAGCTTTACAACATATGAGGGACTCAAGGCAAGAGAGCCAACATACACTGTTGAAGGGCAAAGAGGTCCTGCACGTCCTAAGTGAAATCGAAGATGGTGAACCATTCATAACAGGTTCTCTATCGAAAGATGTTCCCCCTCCTAACAAAAGTGAGGAGGTGGGGTATTAGAACCTA
The DNA here is from genome assembly GCA_015680685.1 of Gnetum montanum. Classification (NCBI taxonomy): domain Eukaryota; kingdom Viridiplantae; phylum Streptophyta; class Gnetopsida; order Gnetales; family Gnetaceae; genus Gnetum; species Gnetum montanum. The sequence goes on from MNCI01014205.1 coordinate 520,235, forward strand.
TGATCCACGATACACAACCCTGGTTCTGATCCCCGTGAACACTAACTGTTCACCAAGGGAACAACAACACATGACAAGGATGGGCACTTAGATCGTCATCACAATCAGGGCCGAAGCCACAAAAGAGAAGGTAGGAAACATCGTCATGGCAATGATTCTCCTTCTTCTTCCCCTTTTTCACATCATTCACACTCTCCTTCCACATCTGGGTGCAACCATCAAGAGTATAACGACGCGAATAGAGGTAGGCGAAACGAGAGACCTCGATGAGAGAGTCAAGAGAGAGGACAAGGGCATGAATGAAGGGAAAGTAGGGAACAACGTAGACACCATAGATGTCATGAAAGAGATGATCATGACGAACCCCTACTTGCCACCCGAAGCATTCTAAATATAACAAAGGTAGTTAGAATCCCCACAAGGCATCTAAAAGATAGCCAGATCAACCGTTTAGACATGAACAATATCCCACACTTTTAGGGGGGGTACAACGCCGATCCGCAACATCATTTACAGGCATTCCATGATGCCTGCACCTTGCAAAATATAGAGAACGAGTGGTAGAAACTAAAGTTGTTTCCCAGGACACTTATCAAGGAAGCAAAGAGTTGGTATTAGTTCTTAGAACCGAAAACCATTAGGAGGTGGAGTACGATGTTAGAACTCTTCAACGATAAATACCAAATGTACTCCAGAGTGTCTAATTTGCGTAAGCAAATCCAAGGATGGAAGCAAGGTACTCATGAACCCTTGGATGCTGCCATGGGCCACTACTACGCATTGTTACATTGTTGCCCGGGCCATGGTTATGCAGAATGGAACCAACTTTGCCACATCGTAGATAAGCTAAGGTATGAAACTAGGAGAACCCTTGGGACTTATGCCCAAGGAAGATTATCAGAACTTAGAGCCCATGAAATTCATCGCTTATTGGAACAAGTAGCTAAATAAGAAGGGGAGCTACGAAAAAGGGAAAGTGCGGAAGAATATAACCGTGATCCCTCTCTTCGAAAAAAGGGAGTGAGATTTTGCGATGAAGAGGATGAGTCACCACTCAAGGAGTTGGTGAACAGAAAAACCTTGCCGATTCAAAAACTAACAACAGAAGTATCGGCTAAGGTGGATCAACTGTGGGATTCCTTAGACTCTAGACCTGAAACTGTCTTGAAAATCGTAGAGGAGTCTACGGTGGAACGAAGTAGTGACAAAGATAAGAAAAAGAGGCGAGATTCAGGCCCTGCACATAACAAGGGTAAGGGGAAAATAACAATCTCCATGAGGTTGTGGATTTGGACACAAACGATGACGGTGGATGTGAGATCTGCCAATATGGCCATCCTAAGGGATGTTGTCCAATCATCTCACATCTACAAGAGTCTGGGGTGTATGCACTTAATCCAAGACTTAACCAACGATAGACACCCCGAAGGTTACCTTATCCTCAAGGTAACCCAAGACAATTCCACCAACTATTAACATACTATCCAAGTGGAACTCCACCCCAACCCATCGAACAATATCAGCAGTGGCAATACCCATAGTCATGGGGGATGCCACTGAGTACCCTTACCGGCAACCTGATCCTTATGGCTATTATGTGCAGCAGCCGGTTTCTCTAAGTGACTCTATGGGTCACACAACTCCCCAACATCACTACCAAGTTTGGGAGTACTTTAGGAGGACTCCTTCTCCTCCGGGAGACACTCCACACATGTACCATCCTCAAACTCCATCTGCACCTCTTCCACCTGTAGTTCCCATACAACCTGCCCCAATAATGCAAGCGAAACTCCCCACTCAACCACAGCAACGTAACACTACGAGAGCTATAAACATTCAACTCGTTGTTGGTTCTAACAACCGTAAAAAGAGAAGATCCTTCTTTAGAACCAAAAGCCCAAACAAGCTCTCTCAACAACAAGCAGTTGAGTTTGTGATCACTCCTCCAACATACAAGGCTTTGGAGCTCCCTTCAAACCAAAATCAGAGCTTCACGCATACGGTTATGTTAACGCATACCGTAACCGACTAGATCAAGGTAGGCCACCTTCCCAGGAAACTATCTGATCCTGGAAGTCCCTTAATCTACCTCCAAATC
>MNCI01014205.1:522371-539780 GCA_015680685.1 Gnetum montanum
AAGAAGAGCAACATTCAACTAGAGCTGGCTGACCAGTCCATCACCATTCCATTGGGATTGGTGAAGGACATTGTTACCACTGTGTGTGGTTGGTCCTACCCAGCTAACTTCTTGGTGATAGAGGTCAACAACAACGAAGGGGACTTCCCAATTATAATGGGAAGGCCATGGCTCAGTACAATAGATGCGTACCTAGGGATTCGTAATCTTTCCTTGGAGATATCTAAGGTAAATATTTATGAAAAGATTGAGAAGAAGAAAGTTTTATGCATCACATACAATGACTCAGAAGGTGATGACATGGAAAAATGTTCAGCATCTCTTCCATGTAATCGGTGTTCCCAAAAAATACAAATACAAAGGTGCCTGTATGTAGTAACCACACAAGTAGTAGACACCCCATGGTTGACAACTAGTCGAAAGAACAACCCAATACGCATGGAAAAAACTAGGGGAACAACTCATGCCAACAATGAAGGCATAGATACATTGGAATACAAGCATCGCCAACTTCCACCCCTTAATCTAAGAACATTAGTAGGGAGAAGTTGGGCACTTTTACGAAATTCAAATAGACGTTCATTATTTTGGATCTCTCCCTTGCAATTCAGTCATGGGGGAGATGGCCACCTATGCTGATCATTGGAGGCCCTTAGTTCTTTTAAGTTTTTGTTTTACACATTTTTGTTTTACATCTTTTTGTTTTACAAGTTTTTGTCTTACACATTTTTGTTTTACACATTTTTGTCTTACACGTTTTTGTTTTCCACATTTTTTGTTTTACACATTTTTGTTTTACACATTTTTGTCTTACACGTTTTTGTTTTCCACATTTTTGTTTTACACGTTTTTGTTTTACACATTTTTGTTTTACACATTTTTGTTTTACACATTTTTGTCTTACACATTTTTGTTTTCCACGTTTTTGTTTTACACGTTTTTTGTTTTACATGTTTTTGTTTTACAATTTCTTTAACTTTTCTTGTTTTTGTTTTACAACATCATTATACTTTTCCATTTTTTGTGTGTGCATGTGTGATCCACCTTGTAAGTTTGTCACCCAATAAGTGTTCTTCCCGATGGTATGAACTGTTTTTCATTGATTGCTAATGTTTGGTTTTTACCTTTAAGTTATGATGTTGATACTAAGGTATGTTCTTTTGATATGGCAGGCAATGAGTCCACTTCATCCATCCATCCACAAGTTCTATGGTCTCTCTCAGCTGGAAATGTACAGTCCCTTTCTAAAAAGAACTTTAACGAATCAGTGACTGGGCATTTCTTAAACTAAGAAAGGACTCAAGGATTGAAAAGGGTGTGACTTCAAGGGAACTTGATGTATTTGTGTTGGCCATTCTCTTAGGTGCTTGGATGTTTTCTTCTTGAGTTTTCTTACCGTTTCGACGTTACCCAATTATCGGAAGCTGAGTCAATAAAAATAAGAAGTCTTTGCATGGTGTGGTTCTCACGCATAAAAACACAAAACAAAACAAAAAAAAAAGAGAAGAAAAAGAAAAAAAAGAAAAAAGTGATGTTCCCCCGCACACCCCTTATATGAAATAATCACTTGGGCTACAAGCACTGGTTATGGAACTAAAATGTTCCCCCTAACTAAGGCCCTTCTCACTTCCCATTCTCTCCTCATTCGTTTCGTCGAAATGGTGGTGGCTCTTGGGGAAGACATTCTTGTTATCCAAGTGGATGGATTAGCCGAATGCATTGATGCGAAGTCACTGGATGTGGTTGGTTTGAGGTCGGAGTTGGAATGAGATTTGCCAAGTCACATTAATCATGAAATACATAAGGGGCTGTACACCACCTTGTTCTTGGGATTCCATTTCATTCTCTTCTCTCCACCCTTTTCTACATTGTTCACCTCATTGCCGGTTGTATCATTAGTAGATATCTTGGTAGATACATTGTTTTCTTTTTGGTAAATTCTTGTGGTTAAGACTTTAACTCTTGTTCCAAATGACATTCCCAGAGCCTACGGACTCTTTGAATGTGGGTTTGTTAGGGCATTAAGGGCATGAGCCTACTTTGGGGAGGACCCACTGACATTCCTATTTGGGGCACTAGTTAAATTCTTGTCCCTAACATTTTTGCAATCCATTTTATTTTGTTTATTTCCATCTTGACATCCATTTCATCGATGTCATAGTTGTCCCTTTTTATCTATCTTTCTTATTTCTTTTCTTTCTCCATTCTAATGTTACCGGAGGTTCGCGATTAGTCATGGGGGTACGAGACCCAATTTTTTCAATTTTCTCCTAACCCCTACACCTTCGGTAGTCATCAATATTATATCTCCAGACCCGCAATCAGCCATACCACAACCCAGCCAATGGACCTTTTCACCGAAGCAAGGTATCAACTGCATTGAAATTCATTTACCCTTGCTAATATAATACTGTGTTGTGTGTGCAGATGGCAATCATGCAACAATGGATTGGATTTGGAGAGAACCCTTGGAATGGAGCGGTGCTGAAGCAGCTATGCAAGGAGCAAGATTGATGGTGCGCTTACGGATGGACAATGAAAGGTGCAATCTTGGCGTTGGCAGTAGCAAAAATTTTTTTTCTCTCTCTTTCTCAAGCTACCAAATGAGGCCTGATGTCAATGTAATAAGGTGTTCACCCTTGTTGTCATGAACACCAATTTTGTTGTGTCTTGTAATGATGATCCATTCATGTGTCATCCCATTAGTTCCATTGAGTCAATAATCCCATATCTTCCTGATATTATTGTAAATAACTCGAGGACGAGTTTTCATTTAGTCATGGGGGTATGATGGATATTATTGTAAATAACTCGAGGACGAGTTTTCATTTAGTCATGGGGGTATGATGGGACACGATATCGCATGGCCTGCGATATCGCGTATGCGATATCACATCGTCCCCCGCAATATCGCGTACTCAATATCGCAGTGCACCGTCATATCTATAAATAAGGGGCGACTCTCCCTTGTTTCATCATCCTAGGCTTAGACCGTAGTGAAACTCTGACAAATTAATCACTCTAGAGATAGAATATTTTCCATGTGCCTGCAGTAGGAGTCCTAAGTGAATGGATCTTTATTCGAGCAAACATTGTACCTGAACACAAGTTTGTGTACGGCAATAAAAATGAACTTCTTGGATAAACCTTGCAGTGCATGGAATAGGCTAAATAGGATTTTATTTATTGTTATTTACTGTTTGTCATTTAAATGCTTTATTATTTATTAAATCTTTCTCAACCCTTCTCTCCTAGTTAAGTGCCTCAGTACAACCGCTTCGAGTACGTGCGTTACGCGTGGTGATCCCAGCAACGACTAGCGTTTGGTAACCACGGTTGCATTGGTTCAGGGTGTGAATGGTAAGTGGAAACGAATGCTGACGCTAGGTTAATTCAGACTTAGTTAGTTAGTTAGAGTTAGTAATTAGTCTCTTCAACCCTTCACCTCGATAGCATAGGAGATAAAACATAAAAAGACATAAAAAATCATATACCTCGGACTTACTTAACCATACACCATGAGAATTACAAGTAAGTCTAGGAAGACAATGAATAATTAACCTTAAGTGTTCCATGATGCGTGTAGGCACTTAGTCTGCGGAGTTCGACCGAATCGCGCGTGTTACACTCGTATTCGTATGGTTGAGTGTAGGGGTACCTCGCCACTCATCATTGGTNATGTGAATGATTTGATGGATGTTGAATGTTACTAGAAAAGATAAATTAATTAATAGAGACATTAGAAGAAGATTTGGAGTAGTTTTTATTTTAGATAAGTTGCAAAAATGGTGGCTAAGATGGTTTGGACATGTGCAAAGAAGATCAGACAATGAGCCTTTAAACAAAGGTTATTACATCATTGTTTTAGGACATCCATCGAAAGGAAGACCAAAGAAGACATAGAAAAAAACAATCGAAGATGATTTGAAGAAACTACAAATAAACAAAGATCTAGCTCTTCATAGAGGTAAATGGCAAAAAAGAACTCATATAGCCGACCCCATTTTGTTGGAACAAGGCTAGGATGAAGTGGGAACAACAATGGGTGTAGTGGATTCAAATTTGTCTTGAGCTTATAAAACACTATTTGACAAGAGTAGCACTTTGTTTGTGAATGTGCCATTCTTATTGGGGAGGGGGACATTGCACGCCCACTAACTTGGACCTACATTTTTTGTTGAAACTTGTGATTCCATGTAGCAAAATGTCGTAGGGGGAGTTGAATGTCTAAGGTAAGAAACTAAAATGTGTTCCTTTTCTATGTAAATCTAGCATATATTTTGAAAATATTCAGAAATTACCTACTATAGAAATATGCCATGAAAACCTTCTAGCTCAATCTATCAAAACATATCTATGTCCTCCTACATACATATATAGATCTACATAGCCAAACCCAGAAACATTTTCACCATGTGATTTTTTTCATTTAATTTTAGTTGGCAATATTGAGTTATAAAGCCCTTTTGAGTTTCTAGCAAGGCTAACACCTTATTTTGATTATTTTAAATTTGTTGTTTTGTCCCCTTTTGACTTATTGTAAAGGCTTTTAATGATGTTTATTTGCTACCCTTTACTTTATTTTTAGCATCCTAGAAATTTTTGTTTGATAAACTTTTTTTACCAAAGCATTCAACATATTGTCCACCAAAATTAAACCTATTATTTAAAGTTATGAAATTAAAAACCCAAAAAAACATAAGCTAACAGAGACTACTTGACTTTATTATGTTTCGGATCAGCAGGACAAAGGTTTTTTACGGGATCAACGAACGCAGCTTCAACTGAACGCTGAGCCCGAACAGGAGACTACTTAATTGCGAAAATACAGCTCATCATCCCTAGTTGACGTGACAAACCCTAGCGGATATACAGCTCTTCCATGGTTGACGTGACCAGAGATTGCGGATATACCGCTCATCCATGGTTGACGTGACCAGACGTTGCGGATATACCGCTCATCCATGGTTGACGTGACCAGGAGTTGTTCAATTTTGATGATATGTAGATGTTGAATCGTTGTTGTCGCTGAATCTAAACATTTATGAATCGAAGCAGAGTGGCTGTTCAATTTTGATCGAACATGTTTCTTGTTTGAATCTCTGGATGTTGAGTTGTTGCACTTGAATACAAACATTTATGAATCACAGAAGAGTACTTGTTCAATTTTAATGGAACATGTTTCTTGTTTGAATACGTGGATGTTGAATTGTTGCACTGATCAAATACAAACATTTATGAATCGCAGAAGAGTAATTGTTCAATTCCTTGAAAGTGAATGGTTGTACTTGTTGAATCCAAACATTTATGAATCACGGCAGATTATATCTTTGAAAGTGAAATCTGAAAAGTATAAAAAAACCAAAAACTTTGAAAGTGAAATCTGAAGAGTATAAAAAAACCAAAAACCGACGGTACATGCTGACGCTACCAAACAAATTTGTTTTTGACGAAATCGCAAATTCGGCATGGAAAGGCTCATGAGAGGGTGAAAGCTTTGAAAGAAGATGGTATGAAAGCTTTCCTGGCCCAGTTTATGGCTGAAAACTCTGGATAATTTCGATGTTGTGGAAGAACTGGTATGGGTTTCCAGGAAATGACATTGGCAACCTGTGCATCTTCTTCCAGAGTCACAGTTATCGTTATCGTGGAAAGAGGAAATTCGATCGTTGAATTGTGGACATGGATCAGGTAGTGTTGATCTCATCAACCTGCCATAGTTGCATTGAGTCTTTGTTTGCATTATCTTTGATTTAGTTGCACTGAATCTTTGTTTGAATGTCTGATGTCATCTATCTGCCAGAGTCCATAGTTACATTGAGTCTTTTGTTTGAATTTGTCTTTGACTTGATTTTCCGACCATCGAGGTTCTTTGCTACATTCTTGCATGCATGGATGCATTGGGTGCTTTGTTTGAATTTGGATTTTTTGTTGCTTTGGGTCTCTCTAATTTTCCTGAAATTATGGTTATTTAGAGCATTCTTGTATAATTTGTATGCATGCTTTTTCCTTTGCTAATAATCATGATATTCAAAATTAAAAGATTATTTACTTTCTGGACATATCTTTCATTTATCATTCTATACTTTATATTAGAAGACCTAAAGGCTTTATTAGATAGGTATTACATTTATATTATAAAACTTAAATATTAAATGAATAAAGTAACCATCTTTCATTAGACCTAAAGGCTTTATTAGATAGGTATTACATTTATATTATAAAACTTAAATATTAAATGAATAAAGTAACCTTTGATTTATTAACATGGATAGTAATAAGAAAAGGTCATACAAATTTTTTGTTGTAATATTATATTTTTGTCTCAAATATTCAATTTGAGGATAATTAAAAAAAATGGAATGCTCATCCTCAAGATCTTTCAACCCACATAGCTTGCATGTGTGTTATTCTATAGGAAGTATCTATTTTCCACTATCTATCCTAAGATCATGTAGACTCAAAGAAAGCTTGTTGATGAAATGCAACATCTTCTCTGGAGTATGCTTGATAGATAACAAGCTTACGAGTTTAACTTATTACCTCTTACATTTTTCTTAACCATAAGTTTGTTAGAACCTCTTGTCAAACTAACTTATGAATGCATATATACATGCTTGGCCTTATTCTATTAATCTTAACATTCAATAATTTTCTTTGTATTTGATTTTCTTTTTGTTTCAATGTTAAGGCTAAGATAAGGCCCTAAATACCAAAAAGCTAATTAGGGTAATTGTAAAATAATAATCCTAAATAACATAACCAAATTATTTTGAAAATTTTTGTATGTTTTTCTTATAGGAAAAAAATTAAACATTACGACTAAGCCATTGTACTTATCTTAGGACCTAGTTTTTGTAAAACCAACTTTTTAGGATTATTAAAATATAGTATTTGTAACTTTATATATTGAAACTTGAAAAAGAATGGTTGTTCTTCATAGTTTTTTATCACTAATGAATCTCATCATCAAAGGTAGTTTCAATTTCATCTTACTTACAAATACTTGATGTCTTTGTGGTAGCTCTAAAGGCTATGAAAGAGTTAAATTTATTGACCTTTGTCACCTCTTAAGCTTAAACCTTACAATTAATTTAGATTTTCTTGTATTTAGTTATTTACAAGTGACTAACAATCATCAAAATGTCAACACCAAAAAGGGAGGTCAAAACCCACAACAATTTGACTATAAGTACATCCTATGGTATATAGCCAACATAGTACATTGAAAAGAATTATAAATGAATATAACAATAATTAAAATGTAATGCAAACAAGCAACCCTTTGTGTACAAATTTTTGTTAAATAATAAACTAACTACTTGAGCTACCATTCATTGGCAAAATCTCAACACCAAAATAAATTCTTTTAGAGTGACTTATTTAACCAAAGAGGGAGGTCAAAACCCACAACAATTTGACTATAAGTGCATCCTATAGTATATAGCTAACATAGTACATTGAAAGGAATCATAAATGAATATAACAATAATTAAAATGTAATGCAAACAAGCAATCTTTTGAGTACAAATTTTTGTTAAATAATAAACTACCTACTTGAGCTACCATTCATTGGCAAAATCTCATCACCAAACTAAATTCTTTTAGAGTGACTTATTTAATATCAATTACTTTTCAAGCTATTGTAACTTAAGATATCACGATCTTTCTCCGGATAACTTTTCACCACATCCTATTAAAAATAGTTTTTTGTGGGTTATTTTTTCTACTAATGCCATATTCATTGTGAGTATGCTCTCATACTCATCATCAAACATTAATTCTATGCATCATAGACGTGGAATTTATGAGCGATGATAGAAATGAAACATCAACACATTCTCCGGATGAAAGAGCTGATCATGAAAAATATAGGATTTACATTTGCCATCAATTCTCTCCTTAACCCGGAACCCGGAAATGTGTGAGTTCGATTAAAAACAAGGAAGAAAAAGAAAAGAGTACAGGCATCCAACACCGCCTTTTATTGATATAAAAATTTCAAAATGTTGAATTACAAGTGGGAACATCTAAGCTTCCTGAATTTTCGCCATCAAATTGACTTGTGTTGCCTTTTTTTTATTATGTTATTGTTTGTCTTTTTTGCCAGGCACGGGTCACACAGCGGACCTCAAAGCCTCAGTCAACTTCTGATCTTTTCCCTGGCCTTTGTTCCATTATTGCAAAATATTTAGGACAGTCGCTGGCATTATTTATTCTGGAACATTTAAGTTTCATGAATTTTCCCATCAGAATAATTGCGTTGCCTTTTTATTTTATTATTTTTATCGGTCACAGGTCACACAGCTGACTTAAAACACGCAGTGAACTTCTGACCTTTCCCTCGGCCTTGCATCCTTAACGTTATCTATTTTGAGATTATCCGAGTTTCATGAATTTTCCCATCAAATTGGTTGTGTTGTTTTTTCACTATTTTATTGTTTTTGTCAAGTGCGGGTCCCACGGCAGGACTTCCATTATTGCAAAATATTTATAATGGTCGCTGGTGTTATTTATGTTGGAAACTCAAACGTCCCACGATATGTTTGGCTTCGCTGTAAGCAGTTTGAAAGAAAACATTTAACTCGCACAACAAACACAAGAACGTAATGGAACTTCACGGTTTAAGAAAAACGTATTACGCATAAAATATAGTATGGGGGTGTCGGACCCCAAAAGAAGTTTGATTAAAATTAAAGGTGCATCAATTACAACAACTTGAACAAGTCATAGGGTTAAAGAAAAGGGAAAATTGAGAGCATCGGGAATGACACTCGGGAAACACCTTAGAAATAAACTAGTATTAGAGGAGGAAACCCAAGTTGGGGCACAACCAAATGTTCGCATAGATTGGCTTGTTACAAAATAGATTGACATAGAATTAGATGAGGCAAAGAGCTCTCAATTAAGGATAGAGAGAATTCCAATGGTGACTCCACATAATAAAAAGGGAAAACTTCCTTGCAGAGATTACTGATGCTAAGTGTAACTGGAACACACAGGTCTTTCCCATAGCTGCAGCAGATGAACCAATTGATGACTGTCCAGATTGAACTTGGATGCTTGAGATGTGAGTTGAAAATAGGTGAGGCGAAAGATCTGCAACATCTCCAACCTGGTAAGCAAACATTTGTTAGAATACTCTGTCTTTTGAAATAGAACATTGCATCTTCGCTTCCAAATATAATATAAAATAATAGGTCTAATAACTTTCCACAGAAAATTAAGATTAGTAGAAGTAATGTTCAAGAATCCGAATATGGCATCCTCTTGAGATAGCTTGTAGGATGGAAAAGCTTTAGAAGTCCACTGCCACACATGTTGAGCAAAGGGACATTGCCAAAACACATGGACAAAGTCATCTAGTCCACCACATAGAGGGCAAGTGGGATTAGGAATCCCAAGATATTCTAGACGTTTTCCGATAGGAAGACCATGGTGGAGAAGACACCAAAGGAACTGCTTAATTTTGGGGAGGGTCGGAAGTTTCCAAATAAGTTGGAAGAGAGGGATCCAAAATGTTTCTGACTCTTGTTTGTGCCAATATTTATTGCAACGTTGAATGACTGCAGATGGGTCGTGCATGAGATGAAAGGGAACAGATGGCCGATAGGGAAAGAGTTTAACCCCATTAAGCCATTGAAGGCCATGAAAAAGGCTTTGCACTGTAACATCCAGGTGCCAGTGACCGTGGAGGAAAGAGTAAATCTGAACAAGGCAATGTTTCATTGCAGCCGACTCCCCATACAAAGTGTTAAACTCGACCCCTGAAATCCAACGACTAGCCAGCCTAAGACAATTCAAGGAAATGACACCTTTTCGATACCACGAGGTAGCCACCTTAGCATTTGTGATAGCAAGGGGAGCGGGTGACAGAGGTAACCACCACGGACACACTTTAGAGAGGATAGTAGGGTTGATTTTAACGTTAGTCCAGTCTATGTGAGTGTGTACAATTTGCCAGGCCCTCCAAATGCTTTTGAAAACATGAGATCCGGGAAGAATGATAGTGAGGGGGGAAAGAATCCAATTAACGAAATGGATGTCTTTCCAGAAGGGCTTATTTTTAGGAAAGGCTTGATGAAGCCTTAATTGGAGGAGGGTCCCTATAATATTTGAGGCATCTAAATGTTGTACCAACCACTTAGCAACCAGGGTAATTCCTTGCTTATAGGAGTTCAAAAGGCCTAAGCCACCCTTATTCTTGGGGAGAGTAACAATAGTCCAAGCGACACGATGAAAGCCTTTTTGAGAGTCCTTGGAGGACCACATAAAGTCACGGAATAACCGTTCTAGCTTCTGGTAGGCAGCTTGGGAGGGGGCCCAACACGAAGAGTAATACACATGGGTGGACGCGCATATGGACTTACAAACAAGGTATTTACCCGCAAGTGTGAGGGGTTTAGTTTTCCATTTGTCGAGTTTCTTTTGAATTCGATGAATAACTTGCTCCCAAAGGATAGATGTTGAGCCTCTAAAGCGGAAAGGGATTCCCAGAATCTTAACGATGTCTTGATCTTGAAGCTGCTTCCACTTATAGTGGGTCACATGGTTGTAATTGCCCTTAAAGCTATAGACAGAGGATTTATTCCAGTTAATTATGGAACCTGAGAGTGTGCAATATTGCTCCACCCTTGATAAGAGGCGGTGCAAATTGGTGGCTGTGTTTTGAACTAGAAAAAAGGAGTCATCGGCAAAGTGCATATTGAGAAGCTGTTGTTGAGAGGAGGAAAGGCTAACCCCAGTGAGAACTTTAGTTTTAATGTCCAGGTTAATTTGATGACAAAGAAAGTCTGATGCAATGATAAAGAGATAGGGGGCGAGAGGACAACCTTGGCGCACAGACCTATGTATTGGAAAGGGAGAGGTAATGCCGAAGGTAGTGGCAATTCTTGCAGTAGCATCTGAGAATAAGCATTTCACCATATGCAAGAACTTGGGTCCAAAACCCAGTTTGGTCATAGTCTGCAAGATAAAATCCCACTTAATGTTGTCATAAGCCTTGGCATAATCTAGTTTCACTAGGAGAATATCTTGTCCATCATCCTCAGCCCACTTGAGACCTTCCCACGCCGCTACCACATTGTCTAAAATATATCTACCAGGAACAAATCCTGTTTGCTGAGGGGATATGATCTGACCGAGAATTTTTTTCAGCCGTAAGGCAAGGCACTTCGCCCAAATTTTATACACTACATTGAGAAGAGTTATGGGACGCCAATTGGAGATATCGGTTAGATCCCCAGACTTGGGGAGGAGACGAATTACCCCTTGATTTAGATTGGGCCCAAGGGAACCAGTTAAGAGAGCCTCGTTAATGACCTGCAAAAGATCCTTGCCAACCAAATCCCAATGATTTTGAAAAAATTCTACTGGAAACCCATCATAACCAGGAGCCTTTCCTCGACTTAACTTGGAACAAGCCTCCTGTAGCTCCGCTAGAGTGATATCAGCGTCAAGGCTTTGTAGCATAGTAGGATTAATAAGGCGAGGATAATCAGGGGTGGCAGCCTTGAACGAAGAGATGTCCATTGGGGTAGCAGCAAAAAGGGTTTCGTAGTGGTTCTTAAGAAAAGAGAGGATACTATTGTGGTCAGTAATGGTGGTACCATCACATGAGATTTTGTCAATAGCATGCGAAGGGGAAGCAGCATTAAGATATTTAAAAAATTCCTTACAGTGTTCATCTTGAATATTTAACCAAGTGAGCTGACTTTTAGTTAAGGCACTTTGTGCTCGGTACACTTCCCAATGTTGGAAGGCAACGCGTGCTCTAGCTAGCTCCTCGTGAACTAGAGTATTGAAGGGATCTTGAGCTAGTTTATTAGTGAGATGTTCAATAGTGAGGTGAATTTTGTTGTATTCATGTTTGGCTTGAGCAGCCATGGTCTTACCATATGAATGAGCAAAGTTTCACACTTGACATGAAGCCCAATGCCACCAATTAATCCAACCCACCTGATTTAGGGGCCTAGGTTCGGCATTCCAAAGGTTGGATAGAAGAAGTTGGGCAGTTGGGGAAGAAAAATAGTTGTTGTGTAGTCTAAAAAGATGAAATTTTTGTCGGTCAGGGCTACCATGAATCTTGATAGATATGGAGATAGGAAGATGGTCGGATAAGCTGGCATGATGATGAATTGTAGTGGCAGAGAAAGCTTGCCAAAAGGAAAGGGTGGAGAAATAGAACCTATCTAACCTGCTGTAGATGCGAGCCTGCCCAAGACGGAGATTGCTCCAAGTAAATTTATGAAGGGGAATGCACGTGGAGTTGTCTGCCCCGTCTGAGAGGTAAAATCTTTTCTTAAATGCGGACCAGGCCTGATACTCAAGAGTGGGCAATTGAAGAAACGTCCCTCCAAGCTTATCTTGAGGGAATTCTACCATATTAAAATCTCCTTCGAATATCCAAGGCATTGGGGGGAGAGAAGTTGTAAGTTCATGCCAAAGGAGAGCCCGTTCTGTGGAGTCATTTGGGGCATATATCAAGCAAATGCCAAAAGGGCTATGCCGAGATGAGAACGTGGCCCAGGAAACTCTATGCCCAGAATCAGAACCACTTTGAAGGATTTTAGTTTTCCAGTAGGGTGAGAGGAGAATGGCTGCACCTCCTTTCCCACTTGCATGGGATGTCGCTAGGAGTGAGGAGTGAGGAAGAAACCAGTGGGCGGAATAGGATAAAAGGTTGGCTGAGATCTTAATTTCTTGAAGGAGGATGAAATCAAAAGCCAAATTTAGACTAGATATAAAGTTGCCTGCTCGCTTCCGTCGAAGCCTATCAGTAAGGCCTCAAACGTTCCAAGAAAGGAGATTCACGGGGAAACAAGGAGTAGTTTGGATGAGAGGTCAACGAAAGGTTTGGGAGTCGAAGTATCAGTTTCCTTTGTCCCTGATAGGAGGGCAAAGGAGTTGTTGATGGGGACAAGGGCCATGGAAGTGTCTAGTGAAGAGGAGTTGGAGGGAGAAGTAGAACGAAGGGAAGCTTTGACTTGTTTCCTTCCACTGGCCACCACGAACTCATCTTCCGAGAATGAGTTCTTGACAACGTTTGAAGGGATGACCTGGGTGGAGGTGTGAGAACCTGACTGTTGTTTCTGTAGCTTGGAGAGGCTAGACTGAGAGGAGGATTTAGGAGTTGTTGGGGGAGGAGATCCGAATTTAAAGGATACTGACGGTGAGCCTACTAGTGGTGTGACTGGGGAACGAGTCTTCTGAGATGCTACAGGTTGTTTCTTCCTGGCTAGGATAGGACATGCCGAGATATGATGCTCGGCCCTGTGACAATAGCTACATGAGTTTGGAAGGTAAAAATAGTCCACTTTTTGGGTGAAGAGTTTTCCACTAGCAGCGAGGGTTAATGAGGTCTTTTGAAGGGCTATATCCAGTTCAATACAATAACAGCGAATTTGAGTTCCATTGATCGCCGTACAATGATCGGAAATAATAGGGCCCAGGATGCTCACAATGTCCCTCTCAACAGATGAGAAAATGAGTGGAAGATTGGGTAGTTACATGTAACAAGGAATTATATTAAAAATCGGGTCATTGACATTAAAGTCAAAACTCCAGGTGCGTGCGATTAGGGTTGCATTTCTTGTTGGAAAATTTTTTTGAGAGAGAGCCTTTTCAACCTGGGAAGCATCAGATAATTCTACCAAAATGAAGTGACGAGCGTAGTAACGAGCATGAGAAACTTGAATGCCATGGGGCTGAAGAAGACTATGGACTTGAGTGTTTAAACTTGGGGACCTTGGTAAAAACCCCACAATTTGAAAAAATAGAAAACGAGATATGAAATCTTTAGAAACTGCTTCAAAAATATCATCCGGTAAAAGAAAATCAATTTGAGGTGAGGTAGGTGAACTTCCCTGAGGAAATGCAGAAGCTGATGAATCCATCATTGTGACTTGCCCACACCTGGGCCGCGCACTTTCCTGACACCAATTTGCAACCTTGGCTATAGGAAAACCCTCACCACCAGTGTGCGTGTCCACCCACTGCGGGCAAGGTCCGGGACAATGTTGCAGAAAGAAAAAATGGCCAAGAAAAACAGAAATCATGACTAGGGTTGGCCGGTAACGTCAAAGCTGCCCTGCACCCCACCAACACTGGGCGAGCGATGAACGATGGCGGCATTACAAAAGGTGGAGCGCAGGAGGGCTCATCAGTGCAGCGGCGCCCAACGGAAGAAAAGAGCGGCAACGACTATTTTCTGTTTAGGTCATGCACGCTCACGATCTTGAATTCTGATTCCTGAACGATCATTAAAATGCATAAAATATAGTATGGAAAAATATACGATATAATACGCTTTGTAACGATATACGTTTATATATCAATCAAATTCCCTTGGGACCTTAAGCAATGATCACCAATTTTTTTGGATCGAGCAAGTGACTTTTAAATAGTTATGATTTTTTTTAAACAAACAAACATTAAGGTTGGTAATATAATCTTTGGATGCATCATAAATCATAATTACTCTATGGTTAGTACTTACAATTATATTATCTATTTACTATCCATGATAGGTGGCTCAAGTAGTTAGCTCATTGATAATTAAGTATTAGCCTAGTGGTAAGACTTTTGATTTGAAAGACACCCCTTCTCACATATTAGCTATTTACTTTATAACATTTAATTATAGTATATGAGATTAGTATATTAGACGAGGGTATGAGGACATGAAACTTTTATAAAACTTAAAAAGAACATAATGATGTGCCAGATCAACATATTCATCGCAATCAAACTTGTGACTCACAAACCACAAGTTGAATGCTTTAACCAAGTAAGTAATGCCTCACTTACGGTCGGTGCATGAATGCATTCAACTTGGTTTATGATAGAGGGGCTTGTCAAAGCAAAAACTAGATGACTATGGTACATGAATGCATTCAACTTGGTTTAAGATAAAGGGTGTTGTCAAAACCAAAACTAGATGACTATGTGATGAGTGGTGAGGTACCCCTACATCCAATCATATGAATCACAAAGCATTTACTCACGATCTTGTTGCATTTTGTGGACTTTATAGTTTTCAGTGCACTAGTCTTCTAGGCAATGAACCTTTGCCTTAAGGTCAATTACTGTCTTCCCAAGTACACTTGTGATGTACACTGGTAGGCATATAATTTTTATCATTTTATATTTTATGGTTTAGTCTTCAAAGGGAGATAAAAGTAATTAGATTAACTAATTTAATTTAACTAATTAATTAATATCTAACTAGCCCTAACATAAGCATCCGGTCCCACTCTCTACATACGTCTTGAACCCACGTATCCATTGCTGGGTTACCAAGCGCTACGCTACTAGGTGTACCAAGCGATAGTGCTGCTAGGATTACCAAGTGGATACGTGTTACGCTTGAAGTGGTCATACTTATGTGTTTAATCTATCTGGCTTATTTTATTTAACTACTTCATTAGCTTAATTACTAGAAAACATTTGATAAATAATTGAAAATATTAAATGCATAAATAAAATATTTAATCTATCTAAAGTGCTATAAGGTTTATCAGAAAGCTCATCTTTATTACTGCACACATTGTCATGCTCAGGTGCAACAATGCTTGAATAAAGATCCGTATACTTAATGACTCCTGTTGTGAGTATTCGGGAAAAATATTCTAACTCTCAAATGAACAAACTGCAAGAGCTTCGCTACTTTTGAAATCTCGATGCCATAAATGCAACTGGTAGGCACATATTTATAGATGTAATACAGACACTATGTCAACAAGGCCTCATCGACACATGATACAATGCGTTGACAAAGCCTCGTTGATGAGGCCTAGTCAACGAGGTCATGTCGACGAGGCCTCATCAATGCAGCCAACAAAACTGCAACTCATCACTATGGTATATAAATGCATTCAACTTAGTTTAGGATAAAGGGGATTGTCAAAACTAAAACTAGATGACTATATGTACTTTTGAACATATAGCCAATACGAAACCTTTGTATGTAGAACTTTATAACTTAGTATTACTTATTAGAACTAAACCTATAGCTTGGAGTTCCAAATTAAGAGTCTTATCACTAGTCTAACGCTTTATTGTTTAGGATGACATAATCATTACTTCTAGTGCAATACATATTAGTTTATTAGATATTTTGTTGATATAAGAAAACTTGGAGCTAGGAACACCATCCCTATGCACATAGCAAGGTAGATACAACCCACTAAATAAAGAGGTTCCACCACAAGGCTACTCCACTACTATCATACCCGCAAGCAGAATCAAGAATTGAATCCACAACCTCCCAACCAAGAGATGAGTGTCCTAAATATCTAATACTAGTTCATTAGATATTGTTATAATCTATCGTACTAGGTGATACTGATACATAGTTATGTAAAAAGCTCATTTAAATGACATTATCACAACTTTGAAAATATTTTATTCATTTGATTTGAATTTTCTTTACTGCAACAATACCAACTGCTTTAGATTTTTTTATAAGACAACATGAATATTGGTATTTGATAGGAATGTCTTTACTTTGCAAAAGGATCATTATACCATTTTGATTATTTCAATTTGTTGTTTTGTCTCCTTTAGTTATTTGTAAATGATTTTGAAATGAACTGAAATGAAGCTTTATTACATTCGAAGACCCATAGGATCTATTGGATGGATATTACATTTTCATGAAAAATAAAGATGAACTCTACAAATTAACCAAGCATAAATGGAGGCATAAAAAATAAATCATACAAGTTTTTTACTATAACATTATAACATTGTCTCAAATGGTTAGTTATAACACAAGAAAGAAACACATGTAACTCATCTTCAAGGGCTCTAATCTACACAACCTACAAATGTGCTCTTCTTGGAGGAGTTGAATCCATTTTCCACTTTCAATTCTAAGATGATGAGAACTTAAGCAAAGCCTGTTGATGGTATTCTAATACTTGACTAGAATAGTAGCTGAGAGATAGTAAGCTTCTACATTTAGTTTATTAAATCTAAGATTGCATAAATAAAATTATCTCTTGCATTCCACATTAGACCATATATGTGTTAAAACCTTTTGTTTGACTAGTTGGCAAATATGTGTAGGATTTTTTTACATGTTCTCCCAAGAAATATTCCATTTTCTCAACCATTACACTTCCTACAAATACCAACTGCGAGCTTGTGAATCCTCAAAAATTACTTTAAATAATTTGTCTTACCTTGAGATATGCAAGCTATGAGTGTATGTGATATTTTGGCATAAGGCATTTGCTTTTAAAGATAATAAATCACATTCACATAATAACATTGAGTAAGGTGTTTACATGTTGATGAGTCGCCAGTTAGTGCACTGCGAAATCACGTACGCAATATCGCAGCCTCTCCACGATATCGTGTACGCAATATCGTAGCCTGTCTCCTCATCTATAAATAAGAGGTAGA
>MNCI01014205.1:549104-577968 GCA_015680685.1 Gnetum montanum
CACGCGCTGGTGGGCTTCATTAGCCCATTAAAAAATTGATTTTAAAAGAAAACAAATTAATATGGAACAAATCATGAGCAACAGGACATCACCCAAAATTAAAATAAAAATAGATAAAATGAGGACCGACCAATGTGTCTTTAAAAATAAAATAAGATATAAAATAAGGCTTATTTTCTTGTGTTTTATTTTTAGGTGGCTCGCAGGGAAAAGGTGGCAGCAATTAGGGTTAGGTTTTTCCTTCTCTTCTTCCTCCGCCGCTATAAAAGGAGGAAGAGCATGTTGGAGAGGAGGGGGGAGATTTTCTTTGGAGGGGAGGCTCCTCTAGCAGGCAGATCGGGCCCTGTTACCTTCTTCCACGCCCTTTGTTTTTCTGCGGCCGCGGCCATAGCCGCAACCGCGCCTTTCGCCGTTCGCAGCGCCATCTGTTCCGTTCAGCCGCCGTTCGCGTCGCCATCTGTTCGCCTGCCGCCTGCGCCGATTTGTTCGCCTATTGTCCGCAGTGCCATCTGTTCTGTCCGCCGCTGCCCGCATCACCATCTGTTCGGCCGCTACCTCTACTTCTGTTTTGAGCTTCCAAAACTCCAGTCCCACGACAAAATACGAAGAAATAGCAACGTTATCATCGTTCTCTGTTCGTTTCTGCATCAAACCCTCTCTCACTGCTCTTGAACGGTCTGGAAAATCTCGGCAAGCCGATTCTATTTAATTCCGGTGTTGTATCCGATCCGCAACTATCTGCTCCTAGCTAGCATGCCGATCACCTCTCTGTGAATTTTCTTCATTTTCAATACTCCATCTAGACCTAATTTTGGCACTGGCGGTTCATCAAACTTTGAAACTATTTCTTTTCGTTATTTTGCCACATCTCTGAATTAATTCTATTTTGGAATTCTGTTGTCCAGCCGCCAAATTCATTCTGTGATTCACTCATTTAATTTCCTCTCCGTCGGCTATTCTTCTGGGGCAGGGAGCCTGGAATCATTCATTTTGAGAATCCCAACCATTACATTTCTTCACGACCCTTTGCTGTTACCCGATGAATTATTTTGATCTTTTTATTGGACTTTGGTGCTGCATCCACGTCCAATCAAGCTAGCCCGCCATTCCTACACCTCCCTGAATCTTCAGATCCAGTAGTGTATGCACATCAATTCCATCGTAGCAAGTCAAGTTTTTGACAGAATTCGTTACCGCATTTAAAAAAAAATTAAGCTTCCTTCACACCGCTTGTGGATCCAACCTCTTGCTTTATTCGCTGAGCTTCTAATAGCAAAACTTCTTCTTGAGTCATGGCGTTCAATCTTCCTCCGAACTCCATCCATCCAGCACACAGACCCTGCCTAGCTGCAACGCGCAGACCCTCACCCTGCTGCTACGCCTAGGTCGACTTCTGCCTCGCGCTAAATCCCGGTCCTCATTCACAACTGCTTAGCAACAACGGGACATATGAAATTTGAATATTTGAATTATTTATCATTTTGCAAATTACACAAATTATTCTAAGTTTCCGATATTAAATTAAATTGAAGTACTTAAATATTAAATTAAATCTAAGCTTTTATTTTGATATTTTGTTTAAAATATTATTATTATTGTTTGTCACATAGCCCTTTCCAGCTGAGACTATTCCCGGGTTTTCGTACCCATACGGGAGGCACCCGAGGTGATAGTCTCCTAAAACGAGTTTTCACAGGTGTTCGCGTGCCCAAAATTTACGCATCAACAACATCCACCTTGGTAGGATGCAACTTCAACTAAATGTTGAGCCGAAACAAGAGACTACTTAATTGCAGCTATACAGCTCATCCATTGTCGACATCACCAGTAGCGGTTTGATTTTGATCAAACGTGTGTTGTTTGAATCTGTGGTTGTTGAAGTGTTGTACCTATGGAATCCAAACATCTAGAGTCGTTGATCAATTTTAATGGCACATGTTTTTTGTTTGATTGTGTGGATGTTTAATTGTCGTACTTGTTGAATCCAACCAATTATGAATCACAGCAGATTATATCTTTGAAAGTGAAATCTAAAAAGTATAAAAAACCAAAAACCGTCGGTTCATGCAGACGCAGCCAAACAAATTTGTCTTTAACGAAATCGCAGATTTAGCATGGAAAGACTCATGAGAGTGTGAAAGCTTTGAAAGAAGATGGTGTGAAAGCTTTCCTGGCCTAGTTTGGATGACTGAAAACTCTGGATAATTTCGATATTGTGGAAGAACTGGTATGGATTCCCGGGAAATGACATTGGCAACTTGTGCATCGTCTTCCAGAGTCACAGTTACCGTTATCGTGGAAAGGAAATTCGCTTGTTGAATTGTGGAAATGGATCAGGTAGTGTTCATCTCATCAATCGGCCATAGTTGCATTGAGTCTTTGTTTTGAATATGTCTTTGATTTAGTTGCATTGAGTCTTTGTTTGAATGTCTTTGATTTGATTTTCCTTGATCTCATCAATCTGCCATGGTTTCATTGAGTCTTTGTTTGAACTTGTCTTTGATTGGATTTTCCTACCATTAAGGTTCTTTGTTGAATTCTTGTGTGCTTGGATGCATTATTGTGTTTTATTTGAATTTAAGTTCTTTGTGGCTTTGGGTGTCTTTGATTTTCTTGGAATTATAGTTATTTAAAGCATTCTTATATCATTTGTATGCATGCTTCTCCCTTTGCTAATGATCATTGATATTCAAAATTAAAAGATTATTTACTTTCTTAGCATATTTTTTATTTATAGTTAATAGAAGGCCTAAAGGATTTATTAGATAGATATTACATTCGTATTATAAAACTTAAATATTAATTGAATAAAGTAACCTTTGATTTATTAGCGTGGATGGTAATAAGAAAAGGTCATACAAACTTTTTGTTGTAATATTATATTTTTGTCTCAAATATTCAATTTGAGGATAATTAAAAAAAAAAAAAGGGATGCTCATCCTCAAGGTCTTTCAACCCACATAGCCTACATGTGTGCTCTTCTCTAGGAAGTTGCATCTATTTTTGACTTTCTATCCTAAGACGATGTAGAGTCAAACAGAGCTTGTTGATGAAAATGTAACATCTTATTTGGAATATAGTTGACAGATAGCAAGCTTAAGAGTTTAACTTATTACCTCTTATGTTTTTCTTAACCATAACTTTGTTAAAACCTCTTGTCAAACTAACTTATGAATGCATATATACATGCTTGGCCTTGTTCTATTAATCTTAACATTCAACAATTTTATTTGTATTTGATTTTCTTTTTGTTTCGATGTTAAAGCTAAGATAAGGCCCTAAATACCAAAAAGCTAATTAGGGTAATTGTAAAATAATAATCCTAAATGACATAACCAAATTATTTTGAAAAGTTTTGTTTTTTTTTTCTTATAGCAAAAAAATTAACAATTGTGACTAAGCCATTGTACTTATCTTAGGACCTAGTTTTTGTAAAACCAACTTTTTGGGATTATTAAACTATAGTATTTGTAACTTTATATATTGAAACTTGAAAAAGAACGGTTGTTCTTCATAGTTTTTTATCACTAATGAATCCCATCATCAAAGGTAGTTTCAATTTCATCTTACTTACAAATACTTGATGTCTTTGTGGTAACTCTAAAGGGTATGAAAGAGTTAAATTTATTGACCTTTGTTACCTCTTAAGCTTAAACCTTACAATTAATTTAGACTTTCTTCTATTTAGTCATTTACAAGTGACTAACAATCATCAAAATGTCAACACCAAAAAGGGAGGCCAAAACCCACAACAATTTGACTATAAGTACATCCTATGGTATATAGCCAACGTAGTACATTGAAAAGAATTATAAATGAATATAACAATAATTAAAATGTAATGTAAACAAGCAACCTTTTGTGTACAAATTTTTGTTAAATAATAAGTGATGACATGCTAGATGGTCCATGCGTTAACTAGGCCGCGTATACGGGGTCCCGTATATGCGGCTGCGTCAACGTGGCCCTGTATACGCGGCCACGTTGACGTGGCCCCATTGACGCATCCTTCCATGTGTCGACGTGGCCCTGTTTACGTGGAGCCTGTTTCAGCCTATAAATAAGAGGGCTCCTGCCCCACTTAGGTACCTTTTTTGATAGTTGTAGTGAAGCTCTTGCAGTTTGTTTCTGCGAGAGTTAGAATATTTTCCAAGTGCTTGCAGTAGGTGTAAGAAAGGTGTCTGGCTCTTTATTCGAGCGTTGATGTACCTGAGCCCATTAGCGTGAACGGCAATAAAGATGAGCTTTTCAATCATTCCTTGCAGCAATTGGACTTAGTCATTTAATGCATTTAATAGTTTAATATTTCTATGCTTGAATAGTCATTAAGTTTCTCTTATTATTATTTTAATCGCTATTGCTCGTTCATAGTTTGTAGGAACCATAAGTACGACCATCTCGAACATAAATCCAACGCTTGGCAACCCAGTGATGCTTAACGTCTGGTAACCCAGTAGTGGTTAGGGGATGCTTAGGATGTGCACAGAAGATGGGATCAGATACTTATACTAGGAAGAGTTAGGACTTAGATTAGGATAATTATAGATTACATCATATTTCATTCCTTACTTTCCATTACAAGAATTAGATGCTAGAAGATAAAGTAAAAAGCCATAAAAATTACTTGCCTCAATCTCACTTAACCATCGCCATTAGAACATCACAAGTGAGGTTGGGAAGACAACGACTGTTCTAACAAAGGGTTTTACTGGTTAAGGTTTGGTGTATGTAGAGTGCTTATAGTCTACGGAATTTCACTGAGTCGCGTGTGAATGCCTATGATTCGCATGGTTGGGTGTAGGGGTACCTAGCCGCTCATCATTGGCGCCGTTGCTAGGGACTGTTAGTCTTACATGCGCCATTTAACCTTAGCAAACTTATTATTTACATCGTTGGAACGGACCCAAGATAGTAAAATTTACGCATGCTAGGCGGACTAAGTAAAAGTAAGGTACACCAAATAGTGGATCATCTAATATCCAATATGTCTTCTTCTCACAGGCGAGATGAATCCAACCCATCGGTGCCACAAGAATGTTGGGTGGTCTACACGCATCTAGATGAATATGTCCCCAACTTCACCTTCATCCTACATCAGGATGAACATTCATGATGGTAGGCCATGGGAGGTAACATCATACTACCACTTGACCGATCGGCTCCTGGAATGCTGTTTCACAATCTTGCCAGACTAGGCATCTAGGACCGTGATGTGGAATACATCATGGAGGATCATGACTACTAGGACTATCATCCCACTGAGGCCTAATGGGCACGAGACTAGTAGGTAGAATGGTATGAACACATGAAGGGGAAACAATTCAGTAACCCCTTATTCTTGCAAGGGTTGCAGGATGATGGGGAGCCTATCTTTCATGATTCCCATTTGGTTGAACTTCCTCTAGGGCATCATATCATCCAGTCCATCATCCAGAACAAGCAATCAAGTGACCAGGACCCCTAGGAAGATGGAGGGTCACGCAAGAAAGGTTACAACACAAGCAAAGATGGGCAGGAAGATCGAGGCCATCATCAGAGTAGAGGGGGAGATCGACACCAGGGTGGTGGTGATCCCTCTCCCTCTTCTCCATCCTCTCGCTCCCCACTACCTTCATCTAGTTTAGACTTTGATCATAACCATTGTAGAAAGGAGCAAGGTGATGGTGGTCATAAGGACCAAAGGGAATAGCATGAGGAAGCGTGTGACCAATCACGTGAAGCTGACTATCATGAAAGGAGAGGCAACTGGAACTGCCATAGGCATCGTGGTCCTTAGCAAGACTATGACTCGAATGAGCCATTTTTGGCTACTCAAAGCATGCTTCATATCGCTGAGGCAGTTCAGAGACCTAGTAGGCACTTAAAGGATAGTCGGATCAAACACATTGACATGAACAACATCCCCAGATTTGAGGGGGGATACAATTATGATCCACAAACTCACTTGCAAGCGTTTCATGATGCTTACACCCTGCAAAACATTAACAATGATTGGCAAAAGCTTAAGCTATTCCCTCACACACTCATCAAGGAAGCAAAGAGTTGGTACCAGTCTTTGGAATTGGAATCAATCAGAAGATGGAGTACGATGCTTAAGATTTTCAATGACAAGTATCAAACCTACTCTAGAGTGGCGAATCTAAGATGGTAAATCCAAGGCTGGAAGCAAGGTAATCATGAACCCTTGGATGCAGCCATGAGCAGGTACTATTTGTTGTTACATCGGTGCCTTGGTCATGGCTACTCTCAGTGGGCACAACTTCACCATATCATTGATGGGCTCCGCTTTGAAACTAGAAAGACCCTTGGCGTGTACACCCAGGGACGATTATTAGAATTAAGGGCCCATCAACTGCAGCACCTAATTGAGCAAGTGGCCAAAGAAGAGGGGGAGCTGAGGAAGAAGGAGGGTGCAGAAGAGTTTAATCAAGATCCTTCCATCAGGAAGAGGGAAGTCTAATTTTGTGAAGATGAGGAATCACCACTGGAGCAGCGGTGAACTGAAAAACCTTGCCCTTACAGAAGTTTGCATCTGAAATATCGGCAAATGTTGATAAGATGTGGGACTCTTTGGATGAAAAATTTCAAAGTGTGCTAAAAATTGCAAAAGAGTCCAAAGAGCAAGGTAATGATCATGATCAACGTAGGAAGAAGGAAGCTGAACATGCCCATCATAAGGGTAAGGGCAAAGTTGCTGTAGCAGAACATGTTGCAAACTCTAATATGGAGGAAGACGATGAATGTGACATATGCCAATATGAACATCCTAAGGGGTGTTGCTTCGTAGTGTCACATCTATAAGAGTCTGGGGGTGTATGCATTGAACCCTCATTTGGCAAAGAGGTAGACACCCCGAAGGTTGCCTTACCCACAAGGCAATCCCAAGCAGTTCCACCAGTAGCAAGGACATTATCCAAGTGGCGTGCCACCGCAACCTTATGAATACTTTCAGTAGTGGTAGCACCCACAAGCATGGGGGATGCCACCTCCAAGGCTACAATACCCTTATCGATAGCCAGATCCCTATGGGTACTACGTTTAGCAACCAGTCTCTACTCGGCACTCTTCTAGTCACGCCACATTTCAGAATTACTACCACCCCCCGAAATATTTCCAACCACAATCTCCATCACCTAGGGGGAAGAGCCCATATCTTTACTATCCTCCATCACCTTCTCCTGCCGTTCCTTCTCCACAACATCCCACTCAGCTACCACTTGCTCCACCTATGCAGGGGAAGATCCCACCACAACCATAGTAATGCAACGCTACGAGGTTTGTTAACCTATAACCGGCTCCTTAGCCTAGTGGACTAGAACCCAAACCATGAAAATGTCTCTTTTTCCAGCCCAATAACCTGAGCACACCCTCACATACACCTGTGGCTAGTGCCTTTTAACCTCAAACTGCCTCCACTGTTCCACTGTTCGAGTAGCCTTCAAACCAAACGTCCTCCAACGTACAAATGGTCATGCTCACACATGTAGTGACCGACTAGATAAAGGCAGGCCATCTTCCCCGAAAATTAACTGATCTGGGGAGTCCCCTCATCTATCTTCAGGTGGTAGGAAATGAGCCATGTAAAGCCCTTCTGGATTCGGAGTCAGGAGTCAATTTGATTTCACATGACATGTACAAGAATTGGAACCTACCCCTGTTAAAGAATAGCAACATTCGGCTTGAACTGGTAGACCAATCCATTATTGTTCCCTTGGGATTGGTGGATGACATTATGACCACCGTTTGTGGGTGGTCCTACCTTGCTGATTTCCTCGTCATCCATGTGGAGAATTGCAAGGGGAACTTTCCTATCATAATGGGAAGAGCCTGGCTGAGCTTGGTGGATGCAAGACTAGGACTTTGAGATCTTTTCCTTGAAATTTCAAAGGAAAATCCTTTTGGGAAGATCGAGAAGAAGTGTGTTCCATGCATCACGTACAGTGACTCCAGGTGCAACTGTGTGCAGTAGCTGTGGTCCGCTAAGTGGACATCTATTCAAGCATGCAGTCGGTGTACTGAGGACTCGCAAGTCCAACAATGCCTGTATGCAGCAACCAAAACTTAAGAAGGTGCCCAGTGGCTGACCGCTGATCCTGCTAGTAGCAGTTTGTGCATGGAACCATCTGAGGGGCTTTTACGAGCCTACATAGAAAGCATGGATAACTTGGAAGAGGTTCATCAACAAGTATTCATTGTTGATGACCATGATGATTGGGGAAAGTTGCAAATCCCTGAAAGATTTAAACAAAAGCCCTTGGAGCTCAAATCCTTACCGGCCCACCTAGAATATGCATTTTTATAGAATGGGAAACCAATAATTATCAATGCCACCCTTGCTCCTGAACAAAAGAAAAAGTTGCTGAAGGTGGTGAAAAAATGGGATGCTGCTTTTGCATGGTCATATCTTGAGTTAACTAGAGTTGATCCCAAGGTCTGCCAACATCAGATTTATATTGACCCCTCCATGATGCCACGACGACAACCACAAAGGTGATTGAACCCCAAACTAAAGCAGGTCATCAAAGATGAAATCGAGCAGTTGCTAAAGGTGGGGTTCATCTATTCCATTGTCGATAGCGAATGGGTTAGCCCACTCATTATTGTGCTGAAGAAGGGTGGCAAATGGAGGGTCTGTATAGATTTTTGATTGCTCAACATGGCTACCTTCAAAGATCACTTCCCACTCCCATTTGTGGACCAGGTGTTGGACACCATTGCAGGGCATCGTTATTATAGCTTTTTGGATGGTTATAGTGGCTATAACCAAATCCAAATTGCACTAAAGGACTAGGCCAAGATAACTTTCACAAATCCTTGGGGGACTTTCGCATACAAAAAGATGCCTTTTGGCCTATGTAATGCTCTTGCCACTTTCCAATGCCTTGTCCTCAGTATCTTCTAGCAACAAATTGGCAATGGGGTAGAAGTCTTCATGGATGACTTCTCTACCTATGGGGCCACGTTCAATCAAGCCTTGGACCACCTTGAGCAAGTTCTGAAAAGATGTGTGGACACTAATCTACGACTCAACTGGCAAAAAATCCACTTAATGGTCTAGGAGGGCATTGTACTGGGGCACCGTATTTCACAGACAGGGATTAGCATGGATCCTGACAAAATTAGGGTCATCCAAGGAATTACCAGGCAACCAAGCACTGTAAAAGATGTTCGGTCATTCCTTGGCCACACTGGTTACTACCAACGCTTCATCAAAAATTTCTTGAAAATCGCCAAGTCATTGATGGAATTCACAAAGAAAGATGTTCCATTCGTCTGGACTAGGGAATGTGAATCTGCATTCCAAATGCTTAAACAGAAACTCGTAGAGACCCCAGTTCTACGTGCACCTGATTGGTCTAGGCCTTACCACATCATGATGGATGCGTCCAACTATGCATTGGGAGCCATGCTTACACAGTGTGATGATCAGAAACGTCCATACTATATACACTGTGCAAGCCGTAGCATTGTGGGTGCTTAGCTTAACTACACCACCACCAAAAAGGAGTTGATGGCGGTGTGTTTGCCTTGGAAAAATTTTGACACTATGTGCTCAGGTACAAGGTGTTCATGCATACCGACCATAGTGCCATCTGGTTCCTGATGAATAAGCCAACGGTGAGTCCTCGTATCATACGATGGCTGGTGATTCTTCAAGAATTTGACCTCACCATAGTAGATCGGAAGGGAACCGAGAATGTGGTTGCTGACCACTTATCTTAGTTGAGATGGGATGACATAGAGGAAGAAGAGCCCCTCTCTAACCAATTTCCTGATGAACTTCTCTTTGCGGGAGCAGTTGATCCATAGGTGCTCAAGGAATCACGTTGGTTCAACCACATCCTCACCTACCTCACAACTCAGGAATTGCCAAAGGAGTGGAACCATAAGTAGAAACAACAGTTTCTCCATAAAGCCAAGCACTTCTTGGAAATCAATGGCCACCTTTATAAGGTGTGCACAGATGGCTTGGTTCGATGGTGTGTCCCTGATGACGATACACTGCACGTCCTCCAAGATGCTCAGGGGCCACTATGCTAGGCAGCACATGGCCATTAAGATCCTGCTTGTAGGGTATTACTGGCCCACAATTTTTAGGGACACACAATGGTTCTCCCACTCCTATGAATGATGCTAGAGAGACGGTGGGATGACTACACACTTGGAGGGATCTTAACAGTGGATCCAACCACTGGAGCCTTTCGACATTTGGGGCATCGATTTCATGGGACCCATCACATCCCTATCCAACGGAAAGGCGTATATCATCATTGCTGTGGACTACTGCACAAAGTGGGCGGAGGCGGCAGCCATTGTTGACTGTTCTTCAAACACCGCTGCATGATTTGTCCAACAACAAATCGTCAATAGGTTTGGAGTGCCACGAGCACTCATCTCGAACAATGGGACCCATTTCATGGGTGTCACTTTTCTTAAACTCATGCAACACTTGGGGGTTACCCATAAATTTACAACACCTTATCACCCCCAAGCCAATGGGCAAGCTGAAGTCACCAATAGGGAGATCACCAAGATCCTCACTAGGACCATTAGCAAATATAGGAGGGATTGGATTACCAAACTTAACGATGCCCTTTGGGCCTATCGCTCCACTTGGAAGCTTCCTATAGGTTACTCTCCCTATGAGTTAGTGTATGGTAAGCTATCGAAACTTCCAATCCAGGAAGAACTCTGGACACTATCCACAGCTAGTGACTTAGGTCTTGACCTACCACTAGCACAACGTGAACAACTTATCAACCTAAGTGTGCTAGATGAGAATCAATTAGTGGCCCTATCTTCAAATGAGATCCACAAGGCCTACAATAAAAAACGTCATGATCTTAGGATTCGGAGGGTTACCTTTGGACGTGGAGATAGGGTATTATATTGGAACCCCACCCATGTATCACAACTGACCAAGTTTCAAACGCTGTGGGAGGGACCTTACATTGTCTCCAAAACCTTCCCGTCTGGGGCCTTGCTTATCCATAAACCTGAGGACCCCACAAGAATGCAGTTGGTCAATCGGCAACAACCAAAACCTTTCCGTGAACTGCACCTAACCAGTGCTACCACCTCATCATCACCAGTACCACCTCGTTCCATCTTTTACTTCTCCTCCTTTTCGCACAGTCATGGGGGAAACCGTCCTCCATGCTAACCCATTCCACTATGCTCCTCAGTGTTTTTGAAATTTTTTGTTTTACAATTTTTTATTTTTCAACATCATTTGTACGTTTGCCAATTCTTACTGACTTTTCTTTTCTTTAATTAATTTTTGATTTCTTTGTCAATTATTTATGCATGTGTGTGTTGCTAATAAGTCGTCTTATTGTCATCAGGTGTCTGGCACGGATGGTTTTCATTGCGATAGTTTGCGTGGAATAGTCCACCTAGTTTATCTCGCTCCCGCCCTTGCATTGTTGTGCTTGGACTTTACGTCTATTTTCATCTCATAACATCAGCAGTGAGTACACGTCATCCACCCATTCACCAACTCCATGGGTTTCCTTCTGTTGGAAACATGTAACCCCTTTGCTTAAAAACATTGTAATTAATGTGTGACCTATGCAGTTCCCAGACTCAGGGATGACCCAACGGTTTGAATTGGGTGTGACTTCAAGGGGAATGCAACATTCGTCATCCTCTTCCATTCCCCAAGTTGCCAGGGTGTCCTTATAGATTTCTTACCACTCCACATTCTTCTCTAGAAGGAAGCTCCTGGGCAATTAAACCTTGCATGGTGTGTTCCTCATCACAAAAATTCAAAAAAAAACATAGAAACAAATAAACATGATGATTCAAAGCACACCCCTTGGCCGAATGCATGCAAACAAGCATGGGTCTTTGCATGGTGTGGTTCTCACAAAATAACACAAAAATGAAAAATAAAATCACAACTATGTGGGAATTCAAAGCACACCCCTTAGACCGCCTCTCACGGGCCACAAAAATGAGTTATGGGACTCACTCCATCCCCTCTAACTTAGTCCCATTTCACTTCTTTTCTTTCACACCTGTTGGAGTGGTGGTTTCTTGTGGGTGCACCCTGATCCTTGGTGGATGGACGAGGCTTCGCCTATTGCTGCGAGGTCACTATATGTGGTTGGTTTTGGGTCTGAACTCAAGAATGGTCCTACTGGGTCACTTAACCACAACTTCACATGGGGTTTCATGTGACCAATGATTGGAATTCCAATCCTCTCATCTCTCTCTTCACCTGTTTCTCTCCATAACTCACCTCACCACTCATGTTTTGAAAGTTTGTCGTGCATTCCATGTACTTCTAATGCCTTGGCGGGATCTCTTGGGTTGGGGTATTAACTTGTGTACACCATTTCTTGACCCCGAGGCCCACAGACTCCAGTGTTGAGGATATGCAAGGGCTACTAAGGCTACCACCTGCTATGGGGAGGACCCACTTGCATATTCTTGGTCTTGCTTGTTAGTCTCCCATCCTTTTGATTTCATGGTTGATTTTTTTCATGGTTCCATCACTCGATTTCTTCTCTGTGGAGTCTTTCTAACCATGTTTTCCTACCTTTGACTCTTTTTCTAACTTGACTCTCCTTCCTCTTGTCCTTAGCTATGTTCTGGGTCTCTCACGCTCTTCAGCCGCCTTAAATTTGCTTTTTAAATCCATCTTTTTAGGTTTTTTCTGGGCTGGTCAATGTTGGTCAATGGGTGTGACCCCCTATGTATACGAGGCCTCATCGATGCAGTGCCCAACCCCTATATATATTCCTGTTGTGCCTAAGATTTCCATCATTTTGCAAACAAATTGGGGGGAGATTTTACCATTTTTTCTACCTAACTTCTTCCCAAGCACCTACGTTCTATCGTGCATCTGCCCCAACCGATCCTTAACCTCTTAAGCACCCGGAGGTATGCTCTCAGTCGTGGGGGGTGAAGTCTATGTGTAATTAATTAATTAGTTATTAAGACTTCGCACCTATAAAGGGAAGAAATGAAAACAATAGCTTAAACTCCAAGTTATCCCTTGTTGTTTTTAGCTCTAACCCATGAATTAACACTATGGGGGATTTAATGGAATGCCCATGCCAGCATCATAACTTAGCCGAATTGAGAAGGTGTATAAGGGCCATTTTGAGCTACTTGTGCATAGTCTAATGGGTGGTTATGTTTGATTACAGATGGCACCAAAACCAAGGCATCCAAGAGGCGAAGGACCATCACAACCTAGGGACAAGCATCAACAAACAGGAAGGGGATGAGGCATGCAATAACCAGAGCACGTAGAGGGCTCTCATGTAACTAGCCCCCTCCGTGAAGGACCTGATGTCGAATCTGTCCATTAGATTCCTGAAGAGGAGATGCCCAGCGAGCAATCACAAGGGGATGAAACTCCGGGGATAGCACCATGGCTTGAGGTCACCCTTACCTAAGCATGTCTTGATGCTATCAAGCCACGAGAAGTGCAATGGATGGTCCTACAAGAGTTAAACTTTGGACCATTTCTCGAGAACGCACCAAAAGATGTGAGACTTCAACTACAAAACTCTCCTCTGTGGCCAATTATCACAACTAGTGGTGAATGGTACCTAGGAGAGACCTATCTCTTCTGGATGAATCGGCAACCAAGGTCCAGAGTAAGAATTAAAGACATCTATGTCTCTTACTCTGCAGAAGCAATTGTGTAAGCTCTGGGGTTGCCAGAGAGCAAAGCAGATGTGGCGGAGATCTTGAAACAAGTAGACCCTAAGGTAAAAGGGGAGTGGATCAGGTGGTGCTATGGGGTAGATCGTAAGGAGTTCGACACTCTAACCACTGCGGAGAGGGTGTATTCAAAGATTACGTCTTACCATCTAAACCCAACGATGAGACCCAGCAAAATCACAGCCTTCTCTGCTCATACATGTGCTGCCTTAAGTGGGAAATTTCCAATGAGTCTTCCATAGTTGTTATTCTTGGAAATTGAAAAGAGGTTCACCGAAAGTGAACGTAGAAGATGAGCTCTCCCCTTCCCCTGCCTAATCAAAAAGTTGTGCAAATGGGTAGGGATAGCACGGTATGCCAATGATACACTTCGACATGCCCCAATTGCCTCATGGTGAGAAATGATGAAGGATAGGACTCCTACCACTACATAGATGGAGGAAGAGTAGCAACCACCTCCACCACCTGCACAAACAATGAGGTCGGGTTCGCAAACTATTGTAGAACACATCCGTGAAATTTGACAATCGCTCTTGAGCCAGCAAGAGCAATCTGGAAGGACTAGTGGAGGAGAAGAGCCTTTGGTCTATCACCCTACAATGAGCCACCTGGAGTAAGTGGCTCGATCAGTCAGTTTGCTAGAAAGAGTAGGGCTGATGTTCTCCGCCGCCCGAATGCAAGTGCTAGTAAGAACAAATCCTAGTGTCCAAGAGGTAATGGTATCAACTCAACAGCTATTCCCTGAAATTTCAGGGAATGCTGCTACCTTCTCGGTATGCTTGGAGGATGGCATGGGGGCAACAGTCTTGGTGATGCAGCACCAAGGATAGGAGATTGCGACCGAAGTGGTTGTTGATACAATTGCTACAGCTCTCAACGCATCGGTGATGCCTGTACCTGATGTACATGGGCTTCAAGATGTATAGGCATCTACCAAAACTTCATGTAGCAAGACTGATGTAGCACAACATGAAGAACTATTGGACTGACTGATGGAAACCAAGCAACCGCTTTCGGATGTCTTTTACCTTCCGGATAACAATACCGCAACCTAGTCGGAGCTGCTTTCGGCAAGGGGTAAGAGCCTCATTTTGGAAGGGCAACTTGAAGCTACTCAAGCCACTTGTCAATGCTTGGTAACAGAAGTCTCCCAGTTAAGAACCCAACTTGTTGATCCAGCTCTCCTCAACTATGAGCTCACCAGAGATGAAGCTTTTCAACAGCTTCAGGTTAAACTCTAGATTGTTAAGGAGGAGCGAGAGTCGGTGATCTTTGATAAGTCCTTGATAGATGCTCATGCATATCATTTAAATAAGGACTTAATAGAGGTTTTCCAAGAGAACGTTAGGCTGACTACGGAGGTCCATTTCCTGTGCAATGTTGGTGTAGAAAAAAAACGCATGAAAAACTTTATTCACCAATAGTAGGAAGAGCTAGCTCGGGTGAGTGTGGATGTGAGAAGGTTGGCCATTGAGAATTGAAATCTATCCATGGAGGAGGGTCGAGCCTTGCGATAGAAATCAACCATCGAAATCACTGCTTGGAAGAACAAGGCCCTTAAATTTGAAAATGTCAAAAACCATTACAGGGACCAAGTGGGATTGCAAAAAGAAGTAAATGAGAAACAAATTCAAGTCGCAAAGGCTAAAATGAACTAGACACTCTAGCAGCTTTGAGAAGGAGGTGAGGTATGGCAACCTATCTTTGATGGGTTGAATGCCTACAACCAGGCAGAAATCTACCTCAAGGAACTGTAGATCGAGGAAATGACAGAATACATGGAGCTGGCCAACCTTTGCTACATAAACTTGGCTATGCTAACAGCTGGGAGGGTGCAGTTTGACCTGGAGAAGCAAGTGGTCATCTCGTATTCTTTATACGAGGGCGAGTTCTAAGCGCACAAAGCAACAAAGTAGAAATTGGAAACAACAAATGTGGAACTCAAGGTTCTTTGCATGAGTTTTGAAGGACAGTGTGCGGTTGCAGAGAACTTGGCCCATCGAATGAATAACTACCAGTAGCTGCAGACATCAATTCGAGCGTTCGACATCAAACAGAAATAGTTCGTAGCCTGGTTTGTCAACTTGAAAGAACTTTTCCCTGCGCTGCCATGCCCTTGGTAGGTTCCTATCCTAGCACACATTGGTGAAGTCGCCTGGACAATGAATGATCCCAGAAGTAAGGATGAAAAAATGAGGGCCCTCTTAGAGGCTTTTCAGTTACCTCTAGAAGTTGTAGTTGCTGCGGGGAAACCATCATTCGTGCCATCGCTGCCACATGGGCCAGAGATTGGTAAAGGTCCATCGAAACCACCGCCACCAGGGACAATGTGATCTTCTCTGGTAATTTTTGCATCTTTCTACACAGCAGAGAATCCAGGACTGGTAAGGTTTTCAATTTTGTCTCTGAATACCACCATTTTTGTAATTTTTCCTTCTTTGTATACTCGGGCACTTGGCACATCAGTAAAGTTGGTGTTGTGTCATATGCATGTGTCATGTGTGTTGTAAATAAAATTCTATACCTTCCAAATTGTAAGAGGAACTCGAGGACGAGTTTTTACTCAGTCGTGGGGGTATGATGAAGTGCTAGACAATCCATGCATTAACTAGGCCACGTATACGGGGTCTCGTATACATGGTCGTGTCGACGCAGCCCCGTATACGTAGCCACGTTGACGCGGCCCCGTATACGCAGCCACATCGACATGGCCCCATCGATGCATCCTTCCAGTCATCGATGTGGCCTCGTTTATGCAGAGCTTGTTTCAGCCTATAAATAATAGCTTGTTTCAAAATGTTGCATTACAAGTAGGAACATCTAAGCTTCCTAAATTTTCCCATCAAATTGACTTGTATTACCTTTTTTTATTTTTTTTTATTATTTTTTTGTCATGCATAGATTGGAATGCCAAAAACTTTGGATAATTTCAATGTTGGGGTGTGGACATGGATCATCTAGGGTTAATCTCATCAATCTACCATATTTGCATTGAGTCTTTCTTTGAATATGTATTTGATTTTCTCGCCATTAAGGTTCTTTGCTGCATTCTTGCATGCATAGATGCATTGAGTGTTTTGTTTGAATTTTTGTTCTTTGTTGCTTGGAGTGTCTTTGATTTTCCTAAAATTATGGTTCTTTAGAGCATTCTTGTATGATTTGTATACATTCTCCTTTTGTTGCTAATTATCATTGATATCTAAAATTAAAATATTATTTACTTTCTCTACCTTATATTAGAAGACATAAAGGATTTATTAAATAGGCATTACATTCGTATCATAAAAGTTAAATATCAACTAAATATCATAAAAGTTAAAAGATTTATTCAAAGTTAAAATGAATGCATGCCTACTTACGTAGGCACAAAGGACAAAACATATGAAGAAGATTTGGATATTAAATCTTTCTTCTTTAAAAGCTTAGTTGCAAAAATTTCATATCTTAACATCTTAAATTTTAAAAAAATATTTTGTTGGATTCAATCTTTCATAATTTAACATTCATGTTGATATATTATGATTTAACATATTAATTTATACGATAAGTCACATAATTAATTGGAAGGAGTATGCTAAGGCATGCTTTATCTAGGAGAAATGATCATCATTGAGAGCTTCAATGCTCATCCCACCAAGTATGATTTCAAGAAGATTAATGGATAAGTGAAAGTTCAATATCTTTGAATGGCTATACCTACGCTCAAATCCATAACTTTCAATTTAGGAAATGAGCACCTTACTATCACTCCAAATGATATTCCTTATATGCCATCTAGGGTCATGACAAAAACATATGTTGAAGGATTATGGTATCAAGTAGATAATTAATCATTGAAAATCATGACTAATTCTCTTAGATCATTTTCCCCCCTTTAAACAAACATCAGGGTTGGTAGTAGAACCTTTGGGTGCATCACAAATCATAGTTATAATAATTAGGTGTTAACCTAGTGGTAAGACTCTTGATTTGAAAGTTCCAGATCATCGGTTTGATTCTAGTGGGCAATGCTAAGTTATAAAGTTCTAATTGAACTAAATTTCTTGGGGTGAACCTATATTAGAATTACTTTCTGGTTCGAACACCAATAGTTACCCTTTAGTTGGTACTTATGATTATATTATTTATTTACTACCAATGGTAGGTGGCTCATGTAGTTATTTCATTATCTTTTTAACCAAGATGTTGCCAATTCAAGTAACATTTAAGGTGTCACTATATTCATCTATAATTATTCTAAAGTATCATTTTAAAACAATGAGGTATTAGCCTACTGGTGAAACTCTTGATTTATAAGCTCTAAATCATGGATTCAGTTGATTTATAAAGTTTTGAAATTGAAATTTTTACTTATGTCCATGGAGACCCTTTGGATGTATCAAACATATTTCAAAATTTCTTCAACAAATTTTTAAATTTTAATTTATAACTCATTGTTGCCTAATAAAAACAAAATTGAAATCTAGGATCACTAGGGCATGACCCTTATCACTAGGCTAACACCTNAGAAATACTTGGGGCTTTTTGATTGGTCTAAGTGTTTATCTATTTTTCTGGGGTATCTTCTACCCTCCATAATGATGTTGCTATTGTAATTACTAATTTTGGGGTTCGCCCCTCTCATTATATCAATGATCAAAATTTCCCTTAAAAATTCATATCTTATTAAGCAAAAAATTGTCAATTGAAGTCACATTTAAGACATCACTATATTTATCTATAATTCATCTATAATGTTACTAGAAGAGATAAACATCATAATATAGACATTAGAGTAAAACTTGGAGTGGCTTCTATTTCAAATAAGCTACAAGAATGATGACTTCGGTGGTTTGAAAAAGTACAAAGAAGATTAGAGAATGAACCTAGAAAGAAGGGATGCTACATCATTATTTTAGGGAAGCCAGCAAAAGGAAGATGAAAAAAGACTTGGGAAAAAATAATTGAAGATTTTAAAGAAACTACAAATAAACAAAGATCTAGTTCTTCATAGAGGCGAATGGTGAAAAGGAACTCATGTAGCCAAGCCCATTTTGTTGGGACAAGACTAGGATGATGATGATAAATTCTTCTAAGGTATCATGTTGAATTTATGTCCTAGTAGTAAATAATGTTTTTTTAAAAAAGTTTTGGTTCCAATAGCAATAACCTCCCCCAACCACCCCTCGCCCCTCCCCCCCCTCCTCAGAAGGAAAAAAAACACCCACTATACACATTTAGGGTAAAAATATAAAAAAGCCTTGCAGGTTCCAACACCTCTCCCTCACCCCCACATACATGCCTCCAAACCCCCTAAAAGTATCATACTAACTATATATCTTAGAGTGTACTTATAGTCATTCTTTTAAATTCGGACACTCCCCTCCATTAACTTGTAACATGCCACTAACTAGGCTTAGGCTAGAAAGGTATTACTTAAAGAAAAAAGAAAATATACAAAAAAATCATAAAGTGTTGCTTAGGAAATATGTTTTATACCAAGAAATATGCAATAGGCATTCATAAAAATAGGTACATAGGGGAAGAAAAATTTTGAAAAATGGTGACCCATTCATAAAAAATAGGTACATAGGGGTACAAAAATGTTGAAAAATAGTGACAGTAGCCCCATGTGTCTATTTAGAGCTTTCTAATCATCATGGTTGCATTAATATTTGATTATTATATTATTTATGCTTAGAATATGCCTCTAAGCTAACATGGGGTGCTAGTACTATGCTTTGAACCTAGAACCTTAGGAGTGCAAAGCACTTAAGCCAATTAGCTAAACTAGAGCTTGTGCTCATCTTATGTGGGTTTTTGTATTCCTATATATTATTTTCCTCTATGTATAAGATTACATTTATATGCAATATACACATGCATGTACATATGTTTGATCCTATTCTCTTAGTCTTAATGTTCAATAATTTTCCTTGAATCTTATTTTTTATATATATACTTTGATCTTTAAGCTAAGATAAGGCCCAAATACCAAAAAGCTAAATAGGTAAATCACAAAATAATAATTCCAAATAGTGTGGAGGTGGTTGAAAATATTTTTCCTCCTAATGATCCAAGTGCATGTGGCCAGAAGTAAGAGATGGGAGATGTTGTTAGATTGAGATATTGGCCATATCATTTGTTGGCTTTTGTATTTTTTTATGGGATGTGATGCATTTTTATTAATGATCATATGTATTTATGATGAAAACTTGTATGCATGTGGATTATGATACAAAATTATTTTTTCTCATAGTGAAACATTAAGCATTATAACTAAGCCATTGTATTTAGCTTAAGACCTAATTCTTGAGAAGCCAATGTAGCTAAATGTGTTAATGCATCCCCGTTGATGTAATGCCTATATTTCCCTATAAATATGCGAGTACCCATTGCATATTTGGCACCATTTGCTCAACAATGTACCCAAATTTTTGCAATTTTATTTTATAATCGAAGAGAACAATCATTAAGTGCCCACATTGTGGATTTGAGTTAATTGTACAACATCTTATTTGAGTGGCATTGTACCTAGAAACATTCCATGAAAAAAAATAAGATCGAGATTGATTCCTATTCATTCAAGCACTTTGACTTAGAATAGATTTACTCTCAATGCAATTTATTTTCTATGTACTTAGTTAACATTTACATTCTATGCATGTTAATCAATCGACAGAATGAGTGCGACCAGTTTCAAGTGTAAACATGTATTTGCTTGGTAATCCTAGTAGCGTTATTGCTTGGTTCACCTAGTAGCATAACACTTGGTAATCCCTGTAGTGGATACGTGAGTTCAAGATGTGTATGGCAAGCTGGGAATAGACACTCATTGCCCTTAGGCTAGCTTAGAATTTATCTTCTTGTTATTAATTAGATTAAATAATTAATTTTTATGTTATTATTAAGGTTAGTTTAAGGCCCAAAAACATCATAATCATATGTCTCACTTTGGACTAAACCATATGTCATAAAGCTACCACCAGTCCAAGTGAGATGATAGTGACTTGCGATCAATGCTTAACAATCTAGATGCCACAGTAGTTCCATCCATGGAATTTGACTAGATTGCATGTGAATGCTTGTGATTTGTATGGTTGGGTGTAGGGGGTGCCCACTTGATGAATCATTTTTTGCTTGGCTTCGATATCGAGTACTCAATATCGAAGCCCTAATATCGGATACACGATATTGGGTCCTAAGAAGTGATGTCAGATATATGATATCGTAGGATGTGTGCTAGCCTATAAATATAGTGCTTGGGATAGTATTTCTAGATAGTTTTTTTCATAGAATAGTAGAGCTCTTGCAGTTTCTTTTCCTTAGAGTTAGAATATTTCCCAAAGTGCTCGCAGTAGGAGTCATTGAGTGTACGAATTTTTATTCAAGTACTATTGTACTTGAGCACGGTAGTATGTGCGGTAATAAAGATGAGCTTTTTGATCAAACCTTGCAGTACATTGGTTGGCTTAAATATTTTATTCATACATTTAATATTTTATGCAACTTCCTTTAATGCTTCCAAGTAATTAAGCTAAAGTAAGCTAGTTTGATTAAATAGAAGTTAATTAAGCACATAAGTATGACCTCCTAAAAATCATAAACACTAAATTCTAAAAATGCCAACCCTAAACCATAACCCTAAAAACACTAACTCCTAAATTCTAAAAACTCATAAACCCTAAGTCCTAAAATATAAACCCTAGAAATCATAAACACTAAATCCTAAAAACCTAAAAAGCATAAACTGTAAATCCTAAAAATCCTAAACATGAAACCCCTAAATCCTAAAAACTCTAACCACTACCAAAGCCTAATCCCTAAATCCTAAACCCTACAAAACCCTAAACACTAAACCCTAAATCTTAAGAAACCCTAAGCCTTAAAATCCTAAACCCTAAAACCCTAAAATATAATCCCTAAACCATAAAAGACCCTTAATCTTGTACCATATATCATAAACTCTAAAATCCCTAAACCTTAAAAACTCTAAATAATAAAAATCCTAAACGCTTTGTCCTAAAAATTATATAGCCTAAATATTAAAAACCTTAAATCATAAACACTAAAACTTAAACCCTGAGAAATTATAATCCTAAACCCAAAAAACCCTAATCCATAAACCCTAAGAACTATAAAACCTAAACTCTAAGAGTCATAAACCCTAAAACCCTAAACCATAAAACCTAAAACCAAAATCCTAAATATCCTAAACCCTAATCACTAAAATCCCTAAACTTTAAACCCTAAAACCTTATATCATAAACCCTATTCATTAAATATTTCTAATACCAAAGCCCTAGAAACCTTTAGGATTTAGTAGGATTTAGGTTTTGGTATGAATTTGATTTCTCATAAGATATATACTATCTAGAACTTGTTGCCCCTAAAGAAGAGCAATATTCGATTGGAATTGGCAGACCACTCTATTACTATTTCATTGGGATTGGTGGAAGACATTGTGACCACTGCTTGTGGGTGGTCTTATCCTGTTGATTTCCTAGTAATCACGGTTGAGAATTGTAAAGGGAGCTTCTCAATCATTATGGGAAGGGCATGGCTAATAACTATTGATGTAAGAATGGGCATCAAAAATCTTTCCTTGGAAGTATCCAAGGAAATGAATTCAAAAAGATTGAGAAGAAGCAAGTTCCATGCATCATGTATAGCATTCCATGCATCATGTATAGCGATACAGGGTGCAATTACGTGCAGAAACTCTAGTTTGTGAAATGAACATCAATTTTCGCATGTAGGTAATGTGCACCTAAAGTAGATATTCAAAGGTGTTTCTATGCATTAGCCACAAAATAGGAGGGAACCCAATGGCTGATCGTTGATCTTGAAAGTAGCACACTTTGCATGGAACCTATTGAGAGCCTAATATGTGCTTATGTCATAGGCATGGATGAACTAGAGCAAGTTCATTACCAACTCTCTGATAATGCAAATGATGATACCTATTAGGGAGAGTTGGAAATTCCTAAAAATTTTAAGCAACAACACCTTGAGCTAAAATCTCTACTTGCTGGCATGTATTCTTAAAAAATGGGAAGCCAATAATAATCAATGCAAATCTTGCTCTAGAACATAAATAGATGTTGTTGAATGTGGTTGAAAAATGGTCAACAACCTTTGCTTGGTCATATTCTGAACTCACAGGGATTGATCCTAGGATATGCCAGCATTGTATCTACATTGATCCTGCCATGAAGCCAAAGAGGTAGCCACAGAGGTGATTG
The DNA here is from genome assembly GCA_015680685.1 of Gnetum montanum. Classification (NCBI taxonomy): domain Eukaryota; kingdom Viridiplantae; phylum Streptophyta; class Gnetopsida; order Gnetales; family Gnetaceae; genus Gnetum; species Gnetum montanum. The sequence goes on from MNCI01014205.1 coordinate 572,009, forward strand.
AACCCCAAATTGAAATAGATCATCAAAGAGGAAATTGAATAACTCCTCAAGGTGGGGTTTGTCTATTTCATTGTGAATAGTGAGTGGGTTAGTCCACTCATGATTATGCCAAAGAAAGGTGATAAGTGGTTGGTCTGCATTGATTTTTAACTATTGAACATGGCAATATTCAAGGACTATTTTTCATTGTCATTTGTTGATAAGGTATTAGACACCATATCTAAACATTGCTATTATAGTTTTCTAAATGGTTATAGTGGCTATAACCAAATCTAGATTGTGCCAGAGGACCAAGCTAAAATGACATTCATGAGTCCGTCGAGAACCTTTGCATATCGCAAGATGCCTTTTGGTCTATGTAATGCTCCTGCAAGTTTTCAACATCTGGTCTTAAGCATCTTTCAATAGCAAATTGGTAGTGAAGTGAAAGTCTCTATAGATGACTTCTCCACTTATGGTGCTACATTCAAGCAAGCCTTGGAGGACCTTGAGCAAGTACTAAAAAGATGTGTGGAAACAATCCTATGACTCAATTAGCAAAAGAGATATCTCATGGTCCAAGAAGGCATTGTATCGGGACATCGAATCTCACAAGTAGGAATTGAGGCCTTCCTTGAGAAAATAAAGGTTATCCAGGGAATTACTTGCCGATTGGAAATTGTAAAAAAATTTCAATCATTTCTTGGATACACTAGCTACTACCGATGATTCATAGAGAATTTCTCTAAGATTGCAAAGCCATTGGTTGAGCTAACAAAGAAAGATGCTCCATTTTTCTAGATCAAGGAATGTGAAAAAGCATTCCAACGACTAAAGGAGAAACTTTTAGAAACTCCAATTCTATAGGCACTCAACTTGTCTATACCATTTCATGTTATGATAGATGCATCAAATTATGCCTTAGGGGTTATGCTTATGCAATTAGACAATAAGAAACATCCATATTACAACCTATGCAGAAGCTAAAGCATTGTGAATGCACAAGTAAACTGCACCATCATAGAAAAAGAATTGATGGTAGTGGTATTTGCTTTAGAGAAGTTTAGGCATTATGTACTTGAATAGAAAGTGTTTGTGCACATGAATGATAGTGCCATTTGCTTCCTCATGAACAAGCCAATGGTAAGCCCTCACATTATACAGTGGCTAGTGATCTTACAAGAATTTGATCTTACAATGGTAGATTAGAAGGGAATTGAGAATGTGGTCACTAACCACTTATCTCGATTGCCATGGGACAAAAAAGAGGAAGAAAGTTCACTATTTGATCTATTTCCTAATGAAGTCCTCTTTGTTGGGGCTATAATTGAACAATTTCCCACTAAGCTTAAATGGTATGATGGCATTCTCACCTATCTTTTCACTTAAGAGATGCCACAGGGGTTGGACCATCGAAAGAAACAACAGTTTCTTCATAAGATAAAACGCTTCATGGAGATCAATGAACACCTCTATAAGGTTTGCACCGATGGCTTGGTTTGTTAGTGTGTCCCTGATGCTGATCAACTACATGTTCTCCAAGATGCTCATGAGGGTCCTTGTGGGGGCCACTATGCTAGGAGACGTACAATCATTAAAATCTTGATGGCAAGGTATTATTGGCCAACACTTTTCAAGGATGCTCATCAATATGTTCACTATTGTGAATGCTGCCAATGAGATGATGTAATGATAGCTCAAATGGAGNCAATGAAACCCACTTTACAAGCACTACCTTTTGGAAGCTCATGCAANTTAATTTATGACAATGAAACCCAATTTACAAGCACTACCTTTTGGAAGCTCATGCAACGCTTGGGGGTTGAACATAAACTAAGAACACCTTATCACCCTCAAGCCACTGGGCAAGCTAAGATTACAAATAGGGAAATCACAAAGATCCTAATGAGAATTGCTAGAAAATATAGAAAAGATTGGAGCACAAAACTCAACGATGCTTTCTGGGCCTACCACTCAACATGGAAACTTCCTATAGGCTATTCTCCCTATGAGCTGGTGTACCAAAAATTACCAACACTTATTCAATCTAAGCTCCATACACTTTCAACAGCTTGTGACCTTGACTTGGACTTAATTCTAGCACAAAAGGAAAGATTAATGAATCTCAACTTGCTAGATGAAAATCGATTGGTGGCCCTATCATCTAATGAGTTGCACAAGGCATTCAACAAAAATTGCCATGACCTTAGAATTGGAAAAATCAAAATTTAACTAGGAGATAAGGTCATTTATTGGAACCCCACATACATATCTAAATAAACTAAGCTCCAAACATTGTGAAAAGGACCTTATATCATCTACAAAACTTTCCTTTTTGGGGCCATGTTGATCTATAAACCTGAGAGCCTAGATAAGTAGTAGTTGGTCAACACACAACAAGTCAAACTTTTTTATGAGCCTAAGTAAGCTAGTGCAACAAATGCCTCATTAGATAGACAACCATGCTCAATCTTTTGGATCTTCTCCTTTTAACTTAGTCATGAGGGAGATGGCCATCCATGTTAACTATATAAGTGGCTCCTCAATTTTTTGTCTTTTTGTTTTACACCTTGTTATTTTTACAACTTTTTATTAAACACATTCTTTATCTTATACCTTTTTGTTTTTACGTTATGAATTTTTCAAAAAACAATTTTACAACATTATTAGTACATTTTATTTTTTCTTAAATATTTTACACTTTCTTATATATGTTCCTTTATTTGGATGTGATTTTCTTATTGTGTTTTGATAATAACGTGCCTTATTACCAACCAAGTACAGTGTGGTTTGATTGATGTGGGCATGTGCTATTTGGTTATTTGATTGTTGATGTTTGAATTCTAGCTTTGAATTTTATTATTGATAACCAGGACATAATTTATTTTTCATGAAATAGGCAGTGAATCCACAACATCCACCCATCCACAAACTCTATGTTTTTTCTTATTCTAAAAATATGAGGTCCCTTTCTCATTACTAAAACTTTAATGAACTTGTGACCTTGGTAGTTTCTGGATTTGAAAAGGATTCAAATGTTTGAATAGGGTGTGACTTCAAGGGGACTTGGCACTCCTTGTGCCTCTCTACTTACTTTAGTGTGTGTGTTTTTTTATGGATTTCTTATCATTTTGTATCAACTGATAATGGAAAGTTGAATAAGATTTTGCATGTTGTGGTTCCCATATAAAAAAATGATGGGAATTCAAAGCACACCCCTTAGACAAAACAAACAAGCTACAAGTACTAGTTATGGGACTAGAAAAACATGTTATCCATGCCTAAAGGTCCCCTCTAACTAAGGCCCTTTCTCACTTTGTACTTCTCTTTTCTTCTTCAATAAGGAATGGTAGTTGTTCTGTGGGAGCACTCTTATGTCTTAAGGGGGTGGAATAATCTTAGAATGGTGATGCAAGGTCACTAAACATGGTTGATTTTGGTCTAGACTAAGGATGGATTTTATCAAGTCATTTAACCACAAACTTCACAAGGGACTTCATATGACCTTAATCGAAAACTCCATTCCATTCTCTTTCTCGCATTTATCTATGCTTTCCATGTCTCACCTCGTTACTAGTTTCATGCTCTTATTTGATGTATTGAAATTCTTAGGTAGTTTCTTCTAGGTTTTTGTACTTACCTTTTTGTAACCATTAATCATCCATGGGGTCCACATACTCCTCAGTTTGAAGTTATGTAAGGGCAATAAAGGACCTATGCTTACTTTGGGGAGGGCCCACTTGCATACCATTTGGTTGTGCTAGTTAAGTTTTTTATCCTTAGACATCCTCATAATCAAATCCTTTTTGCATGCCCCATCAATGACATCCAATTGTGTGCATCTTCACAACATTTTTTAGTGAAATCCTCTTTTTACTATTGTGAATTCTTAAACCCTCTTCAAGCATTTCATCATGTTGGACTTTTTAGAATTTAATAATAGACTGATTATCCATTCCATCCTATTTTTTAGTCTTCCCGCTAACACTATTAAAGGAATCAATTTACCATAATCACAACCTAGTCAAGTGTAACCATTGATGTGACAAGGTACTTAAAAGCTACATGTTACACATCGCACACTAATCCATTATTTTGTTGTGATTACAGTGGGAAGCATGGACTAGAATTGGGACTGTCTTCACCAAAGAAGATGTAGTAGCACATGCAAGAAGGACCATTCATGATCATTGGATCTTCTCCATCGCTCTTCAGCTGCTAGAGGAGTTAGATGCCAGTTTTGTCTAGGGTGTTTAATTCTATTATCATGAACATCCAATTTTGTAAAAAATTATAAAACCGTACACTTGGGTACTTAGAGTTTGTTTGTTCCATCTGAGTCAGTTTGTATGTTAGTTAATAATCTCATACCTTCCCAATATTTTGTAAAGAACTTAAGGATAAGTTTTCATTCAATTATGGGAGTATGATGAATTTTTTTCTTCCTGGCCTCAATATTGGGTACGTGATATTGGATCTCGAGAAGTGATGTTGGATATCTGATATCATAGGGTATGTGTCGGCCTATAAATATAGCACTTGGGCACATGATTTCCAAATAGTTTTTATCATAGCATAATAGAGCTCTTGTAGTTTCTTTTCCCTAGAGTTAGAAAATTTCCAAAGTGCCCACAGTAGGAGTCATTGAGTGTACAGATCTTTATTTGAGTACTATTGTACTTGAGCACGATAGTGTATGCAGCAATAAAGACAAGCTTTCTAATCAAACCTTGTAGCACCTTGGCTAGCTTAAATATTTTATTTATGCATTTAATGTTTTATGTAATTTTCTTTAATGCTTCCAAGTAATTAAGCTAAAGTAAGCTAGTTTGATTAAATCGAAGTTAATTAAGCATATAAGTACAATTGCATCGAGCATGCGTATGACTCTTGGTAATCTTAGCAATGCTCAAGGTTTGATAACCTAGCAACATTATATGTGTTTAGGATGTGCACGGATAGTGGGACCAAATGCTTATGTTAGGATATTCAGTTATTGATCAATAATTAGATTAATTAAAGTGGTTCATAAATTAAGTTTCAACTTGTTATTAATCGTAGAAAAATAAAATATAAATTAATGAAAATCATGTGCCTCAATTACACTTAACCATACAATTAAGCTTCACAAGTGTAGTTGAGAAGACAACGATTGTCATGATTAGATTTCATGTCTTGGAACCAGTATACTTAGGAACTTAAGGTCTATCGAATTCAACCAGATTGCACATGAATACTTGTGATTCATATGGTTGGGCATAAGGGTACCTTACTGTACATCACCATTGCTCATCATCGGCAACATTGTCATGGATGGTGCTAGTTATCTAGATTAGTTGTATTATAAATGATCACTATAAATGCATTAACGAGATATCTTTTAAGAAAATTTAATATTTTAAGTCACACACATTATTAATTAAAAACATATCTTCTTCACATAGAGCTGATAGTCCATCTTATGATGAGAACACTAGTAGGAAAAATGGTAGATTCTATATGGAAGAAAATTGGAGTGAATCAGTAAGCACAAGGGTCTGATATGCTCATTTAGACTCTTACCACATTTAAAGACTACATTCAACTAATGCAAAAAATCTTAGAGGAGATGAAGTAAGTCCTAGAATAAGGAGGGCCTTAAGGGAAACCTAGAGGAGATAAATAAAGGGATCATAGGGGAAGATATAAGAGCCATGGAGATTCTCCTAGTTCACCATCTTCCTCTTCCTCTTCAACATCTATTTGTAACGAAGATTAACATAGGTATAGAGATAAAAAGATACTAAGTGATGAGATGCGGATTGCACAAGTCGCGATATCACGTACGCGATATTGTGGCCGCGGCGATATCGCATCCCCTGCGATATCGCGTCCTTCCCTACGATATCGCGTACACGATATCGCAGTCTGCCGCCATATCTATAAATAAGAGGCAGCACTCCCCTCATTCAACATCCTAGGCGTAAAGTAGCAAAGCTCTG
>MNCI01014205.1:609415-631789 GCA_015680685.1 Gnetum montanum
AGTTGTGCATGTAGATCGTTAAGCATTGATCATAGTTCATTGTCTTCCCACTTGGACTAGTGGTAGCTTTGTCATGTATGATTTAGTCCAAAGTGAGGCATATGATGGTTGATGTTGTTTTGGCCTTATACTACTCCTAAGGATAATAGAGAAATCAAGTATCTAATCTAATTAACAACAAAAAGATAAATGCTAAACTAGCCTATGGGCAATGAGTGTCCATTCACAGCTTGCTGTACACAACCTAAACTCATGTATTCACTACTGGGATTGCCAAGTGCTACACTATTAGGGGAATGAAGTAATAACACTACTACGATTACCAAGTGAATACGTGTTTACGCTCAAAACTGGTCGTGGTCATTTTGCCAATTGATTAAGATGCATGGTAATGTAAATATTAACTAAGTACATGAAACATAAATATTGACTAAATACATGTAAGTAAAATTGCATGCAAAGTAAATCTATGCTATTCCAAGTGGTGTAAGGTTTATTAAGAAAGCTTGTCTTTATTACCATTTACACTGAAGTGTCCAGGTACATCAATGCTTAGTAAATATTCATACACTTCTCAACTCCTACTATGGGCACTTAGAAAATATTTTAGGTGTTATGAAATCAAACTGCAAGAACCTAACTACACTACTAACTTCATGATGCCATAAATGCAATTGGAGCATGCATTTGTATAGGCGATAGAAAATACAGTGTTGATGCATATGCGTCGACACCTCAAACCCTACATCAAAGTGATCATGTCAATGGAATCGCATTGACAGGAACCCATCCACACAACCCAAGAATGACAACTCATTAGCTATCATTCTTGTAACTTATCTAAAATAGAAGCCACTTCAACTCTTCCTATAATGTTTGTATTATGTAGTTTATCTCTTATGGTAACATTCAACATCCATCTAATCATTTATATTTTTGCCATGCTAACTTGTTGTTCATGCCTCTTTTGTATTTTTCAACATTCAATACCATATAAAATAATAGGCTTGATTATTTTCTGATATTGTTTTATCACATAGAACATCACTAGCTTGTCTTCATTTTGACTATTCTCAATTTCATTTCTTATATCTTCATGAAATTCACCATTTGATCTCATCATCAAAGGTATTGATATATTAATCTCATGACTAAAACATAATTTTAATAAAAAATAAAAATTAAATGAAGATTTATTATGTTCAAAGAAAAATAGGATTTATTGAACAAATATTACATTTTCATGAAGAATAAAGATAGACTCTACAAATTGACTAAGCATCAATGGGGATATCAAAAACAAATCATATAGGCTTTTTGTTGTAACATTATAATGTTGTCTCAAATGGGTAGTCATAGCACAAGAAAGAAACACATGTAACTCATCTTCAAAGGCTTCTAATTTGCACAACCTACAAATGCACTCTTCTTGAGGGAGTTAAATCCATCTTTCACTTTCAATTCTAAGATGATGAGAACTTAAGTGAAGCCTGTTGATAGCATTGAAGATGATGAGATAGTAAGCTACTACATCTAGTTTACTGGATCTAATGTGATGTAAATAAAATTGTCTCTTACCTTCCACATTAGCCCACACATGTGTTAAAACCTTCTATTTCACTATTTGGTAAATATGCTTAGGATTTTGTTGCACATCCTCCTCAGAGATATTCCATTATCTCAACCATTGCATCCCTTGAAAATATCAACTATGGTCTTATGAATCCTCATGAACTACTTTAGAGAATTTATCTTGCCTTAAGATATGTAAGCTATAAGTGTATCGATGAGTGGTGAGGTNAATGAGTGGTGAGGTACCCCTACACTCAACCATACGAATACGAGCGTTACACGTGCGATCTAGTCGAACTCCGCAGACAGACTAGTTGTGGCATCTAGATAATTAGCCTTAGGTCTCAGTTCGTTGTCTTCCCACCTGGACTAGTATTAACTGTGTCACATATGGTTTAGTCCAGAGTGAGGTGTATGATGTGTTTCTAACCTAATGCTACTCCTAAAGGCAATAGAAGATAATATTAACTAAGCTAAGAGGGAAAGGGTGAGAAGGAATCTAGCTAGCCTAAGTGTGATGAGCATCAGTTCCTTGATTATTCGTACACACCTTGGACTTCATGCACGACTACCACTAGGATTACCAAGAGTAGATCCTAGGTACGCTACTGGGTTACCAAGTAGTCACACTTAAATGCTCGTAATCAAGTCGTACTCATTTCGCATTTAATAGGAGTTTAAGGGTGAGAGAGAGATTAACTATGAAAGCAATAAATAACAATTAATTAAATGATTAATCTAAGTGAATGCTGCAATGATGAAGTAATCTCGATCTTTATTGCCGGTCATGTGCGTGTCCTAGTACGTCACACTCAAATAAAGGATGTCGTACAAGTACAATCACCACATTGTGGGCATACACTGAGAGGAAAAGGGTTGAGAGGAAAAATGAAAACTAAAATCAAAACTAACTCTAAAACTCTATATCTCTAACTCTTCTGTCTACCTCTTATTTATAGATGAGGAGATAGGTCGCGATATCGTAGTCGCCCAAATGACGACTCATCATGTATGTAATAAATTAACATAAGGCTTCTATTTCTAAAGGTAATAGATCACATTTATATAATAACATTAAGTAAGATGTTTGCATGTTCACCTTCAACTCATCTAGAAGAAAACTTTTTTGTGCTCTTTCAATATCTTTCCAAAGTTTAGCATCAAGTCCAAGTCCCCAAACAACACATCCATATAATACAATAGGATAGATAATAGTCTAAACAACTTGTCTCATAACTTTCAAAGCTAAGAGGCAAAAATCCTTGCCTAAATTTTAATTTTATCTTACTTACAAATATGTGATGTCTCTGTAGTAGGTTTAAAGTTTATGAAAATTTTATTAGAACATACTCCTAAGTTAAGATACAAACATTATTTTTTTAACTTAATCTATCACTATTATATAAGATCATAGTGATTCATTAAACAATCATAACTCCTTACAAGGTATAAGAATCCTTAAGCTCTTACCAAATACAAGTGAACAAAAAAACTAAGTGAAAACCCAATAACATGAAGATAAGAATGGAATAATAAATGGAATAAGAAAATAAAGAAAAAATGATGGAAGATACGAATAGGCAAGCATGTAAGAATAAATGATAAGGAAGAAGCAACAAGAGATCTCCAAGACCACAAGGCCTTTGTGGAAGCCCATGTAGCTAACTTAGGAAAATTGTTGACTAAGGAGATCATGTGGATCCACTACTACCATCCCATTTAGGACAAACTAGCAATTTACAAGAGATGGTGAAACAATAGATGTAGATGGACCTAATCTCCCAGAAGGTCAAGGATTGGAAAGATCACTACACTTAGATCCTAGAGTGCGGTAAGAAACAAAAGGCCCACAAGTGATAATACAAGGCAAATTGTGGGGCCGATCTCAAGTGGCTCAAGTAGGAGTTAGTTGAATGATCAAAGAAAGAACTATTCATCTGGGGGATCTAGGCAAAGAGTGCTTATCAACTTTTTTAGAGTACTTTCACGGTGGAGAAATCCCTTACTCCTTAGATTACCACTACTACAAGTGAGACTTCTATGACTGTTGTTACCTGGGAGCCACCTACTTGGACTATGGTAGACATGACTAGCATCCCTTCTAGCATTAATCTTGAGGATGTTGACTGGGTCAACATGATGGAGGACTAGATCCTCCATCGTTTGGAGGAAGGCCTTACACATCTATCCTTGGAATTTATGAAGCCAAAATCCTCATAGGTTAGATGTATTTTATGTTTTAGTTTTTGTTTTAAGTTATATTTTTGGCTATTGGTCACTAACTAACTATGTGTTGTTGTATTTCAGGCATTAGGAGACATTGACAGCCCCAACGGTGAGGATGGAGATGATCCATCACTTCCTCCTTCAAATGCCTCTTAGCATCCTCCATTTGCTCATTTTCAGCTTATTAGCTACATTACTTTTTTTCCATGTTGATGGCTAATGTTAGCCAAGACTATGTTATAGATGGTTGTTATGATTTTTTCATATTTTTGCCACACAATGTGGCCATGGCTATGCATGTTATGGACACTTTAAATTTAAATTTGAAATTTTAGTTTCATTTTTGGCTATATATTTTGTTGTGGTAAATGTTATAGATGTTGTGAATGGCTATTTTAACATTTTTGGTTATGAAATCAAATGGCTAATTAATGTGATAATAGGCTAGACGAAAAATATAATAAAATATATGTTTGCCAATTTAGGCCATGATGGGTGCAAGTTATATTATTTTGCTAGTTTAAGAACATCATGAGTCATGTTGTGTTGTGGTTACTTTGCCAATTTTAGGCAATGACGGGCCATGTTGCCAGTTTAAGGCCATAGTGGGCCATGTTGCCAATTTATAGTCTTAGTAGACTATGATGCTAGTTTAAGACCATAGTGGGTTGTGATGCTAGTTTAAGACCATAGTGGGTCGTGATGCTAGTTTAAGGCCATAGTAGGCTATGTTGAAAAAAAGAAGCTTATATATGCAATTTGATGTTCTAAATTTTTTGAAGCTTTTCAATGTTTATAACATGAGAAAGGCTATAATAAATAAGTAAAAATGCAAAGTAGAAACTTAGGCTACATGCATAAAGAGTAAAATAAAGTACATAAAAAGGTATAACAAATTAGGCTACATGGCTATCGATGCATTTGGTTATAAGGGCATGGAGAGGTTAACATGCACTTTACTTCTGCAGATTCTTTCTATTCTTTGAAAGATTAGGGAATGAGTAAGGTCTACTTTGCATAAGCTTGTATTCACCATCACCTTCATTGATGATGTTAAAATGGAGTTCATCCCATAATGCATCTTGTTTCTTATCATTGTCATCGTTGGGTTGTTACTCTCTCTTAGGTTGATGGACTTTGTGACTAGGCATTTCCTCCTAAAGCTCCACCTCAAACCCTTGCTCTATGCTCACATTATTGATAGCCAAGGAAACTATGCTATCACCGTGGATGATGATTTCACCTCCCTCATAAGTAAGTTGAATTTCTTGATGGATGGGTGAGGACACAACCCAAAATTAAGGCAACCACGATCTTCCTAGGATAAGGCTAAATCCCAGTGTCTCCTCCACTACCAAGAAATTGGCGGTTGTGGGGAATTACTCTTCGGTCATAAAATCCAAGGAGATGGACCCCTTAACTACAATCCTAGATCCATTAAAAGACTTGAGGGCAACTATTGATGTAGGCTATATTTGCTCAGTTGGGCCCAAGCATTCAATAATGGTGCATGGGATGACATTAGTTATGGTTCCATCATCAACATGCACATGATGCACTTTAAACTACCCTACACTTATGGTTATGAATAGATGAGCCCTATTTACTTCATAATTTTTGGGATCAACCTTGATTTTGCTATCACAAAATACTAAGGATGTTAACTTCTCCTCTCTTGATGAGGGAGGAACCATTATTGCATGGATGGATTCCTCGTTAGTGGAGATGTCCTCACTAACGGGGGTGGAAGTCAACATTTTGACTAATGTCTTACGATGTGTGGCAAAAGTCATGATCAAGTCATACAAGGCTAGAGTTGTATTCTTTTACTTAATGGATTTCCTGACTTGATCCATTACACTAAGGAAGTTTTTATTGTCGGCTGCAGGCTTGTTGTCCTAGTTGTGATTTACTTTCTCCATGCTTCCCAAATGCAAACTTCAGCTTTAGGTTGTGGTTGTTGGGGCTTTTCCTTGTTCTTCTAGTTATGGGCTTTAGGGTCCTCCTATGTCTTGTTGGTTGAAATGGATTGAGCAGAGGAGATCATGGGTATAGCCAAAAGGGGAGTGGGCTTTGGTGGATCCACTTCCTTTTATGCCTCTATCTGCTTGTCACCCTTGTTGCCAGGCTTTTTCTTATGCTTCTTTCTTTGCTTGGTTAAGGTTTTCTGGTTGTCAATTATTGGTATGAGGAAGAGGAAGTAGCATTGGTGATCACAGGAGGTTGTTGTGTAGTTGGTTGGGCTACAACTACTTGGGTTGTGTTAGGCTAGGGCACCCTAATGATAAAAGGATCCCTTGGAGGCACTCATGATGGTACTCCTATGAAAAAGGGAGATCTTGAACTGGGGAAAGTTGAAGAAGCCTTTTTATCATAAGGGGATACTCAGATCACAAATGATTCTCTTGAGGATCTCCAATCATCATTAATGTTGAATGTTGAAATAATGTAAGATCAATCATTAGCATTCAATGGGTCTTTGTAAACCTGCATCAATTGATTTTGTGGTTAGATTTGGTTGAAATCATTTAAGACTAGCTCCCCTCTATCTATCATCCTTTGCAAGTCAGTCATCCTTTACTACAAGGTATAAGTCTATGTCATGATCAGGTAACTAGTGATAGTAGAAAAAATAGTCTAGTTTGTAGTAGCTAGGTAGTTGTGAGTCATCCTTTGTTGCTTGAGAGGGATCTTTGGCTATTCCACATAGCTGCTTATGTTTCTTTTGTGTAGCTTTAGTCATCTATTTGTATTGCATGCATTCACTCTTCATTAGTTGGTCTAGTAACTCAGATGGTTTCAAAGGTAAGGTAGTGTATTTGCTTCAGTCCTTCTACTCAAAATTTGGCCTTGCGAGGGATCTTTGGCTATTCCACATAGTTGCTTGTGTTTCTTTTGAGCAACTTTAGTCATCTATTTGTATTGCATGCATCCACTCTTCATCAGTTGGTCTACTAACTTGGATGGTTTCAAAGGTAAGGTAGTGTATTTGCTTTAGTTCTTCTACTTAAAATTTGGCCTAGTGGTAGTTGATGCAGTGGCCCTAGTGGTAGTTGATGTAGTGGCCCTAGTGGTTGATGGTTGATTATCATGATTATTAGTGAGGGCCTTGGGTGGGTTGGCCCTTGGCCCCTAGTTTGTGGTCTTTGCTTCTTTGGTCACAGTTGCTATGGTTGTATTGTTTTGTTTGTTCTTCTCTTTATCTATCCATGTATGTTGATTTTTACATGTTACATAGGCTAGATCATGATTGGCCTCCAAAGCATCCTTTATATTCTTGGTTTGTGAAAATGGTTAGCTAAGGGACTATGGGTCAAGATAGTAAATTTTGGACTTGATAAAGTTGTTTACTTCTTTCTTAAATATACCTAGGAGGTGTGCTTTAACTATAGGTTTTGGTATTTCATCCAATAGCCCATTACACCATTGAATGAACCTCTAGATGGGTTCTAGGGGTCCCTGCTTGACCTTCATGAGTTGGTTAAGCATTGTGTTAGGCTTCAAGTTATGTTTGAAGTGGTTAACGAATTGGGCTATGAACTCCTCAAGAGACGATATGGATCCATTAGATAAGCATGATACCAATCAAGTGCTTTTCTAGTCAAGGACATGGGGAAAATCCTCATGATTGTATGAGGCCATGGTTTTAAGAGTAAGCATTTAGATTTGAAGGTTATAAGGTGAGTAATCCAATCACTTTCTTTATCATATTTGCTAAATTAGGGAACAAGAACACTAGGAGGAAGTGTCAAGGGTGGGACCACTAGATTAATGAGATCATCCTGGTGGAAGTCCATAATCTTGACAATTTGTGAGTAGAGGCTATAAGCCTCTCCCACTCCTCCATCAGGTCCTAGATCTTCTAGAAGGCTTGATCTAGGCCTTGTAGTGGCCCTGTTGGCTATGGGGCTTGCACATATGGTTGTGACGTCTTTTGTAAGGCTTGTAGCCTCACTATGGGTTGTAATATAGAAGGAAATGGTTGCGTTATGGTTGTAGCTTGTGGGCCAAACAAGGAAAGCGAAGTTTGTGCTAGTACCTGAGGCACAAATGGGATAAAGGGAGTGTGTGACCCCTAAGTTGTCTAGGATCCCATGGTGGGCCCTACATGGGTAGTTAGTGGGTTTGTGGTGGTGAAAACTAGTTTGATGGTTGTACAAATCGATGCTATGTGGCAAAAGGCACTGATGGGTTATAGGTCATGGGTTGTGGCATCAATTAAGTTTGATTCGTGGCTATGAACAATGTGGGGTTAGTCGTGGTAGGGTAGGAGGGAGTGGAAGATGGTAGTACCATGCCCATGGAGAAAACAAAGGCATGAGGGAAAGGCTCAATGGCCTTGGGGGTTTCCTATTGGAAGAATCCCCCTAGGATGTTTTTGGGCTTAAATTCTATCCTAAATGCATCCTCCTATTCCTATCGCTCGTTCAAGCTATGCTTGTCATCTTCTTCCTCCATCTCAATCAATTGGGCTAAGATATCCAACTGGATATCGGTTAGAGGTATTTTGTCATAGAGGAAAGGGATGTACTCCTTACCATTGTAGTGGATGAGTTTGAATTCCCTTCTGGCTTCTACTTCCAAATGTGGAATCAACATGCCAACCTATATTCTAGCATGAATGTAGCTATATTAGTCTTCTTATATGGTCGTAAAATTAGGACTTTTCCCCTTGACCCTTAGAGACTGCCTGCATTCAATGATAATGAGGTCTTTAGGGTCAAGAGCCTCATGGCTTGTTGGTTAGGACCTTTGTCAGTAAAGGGGAGAGACAACTTGGTGGATTGCTACAAAGGAATGGTTTTTTTGTCAAAAATGACTTAAAATAGGCTATAAAAAGATAAGACTAGAAGAAAATCCCAAGTGGAACTCCAAAATGATCAAAGGAAGGAAAAACAGCTGAAATTGGAGCACTTTCTATATAATAGGGGTTTACTCCTTTACCAAAAATAGAAAGTTAGAAACGTTGGTGTTAAGCCTCACCCACATTGGCCTCCCAACAGCCTTTACATTGGGTATGGCAGGAGGGAAAGAAGGGGGTTGAGCTGGGGGGAATCTCACACCTTTCTAATCCAACGTTGATAAGGGGGAAAAGGCTAAAAACCAAAGTGGAAAGTTAGTGTTTTTCCACTAAGACTAGTTTTGGTAGGCTGTCAATTTTCTCAGCTAGGAAAGATGGGGGGATGCTAACTTCTAGAAGTTTGATTATTTCTAGAAGGGTTGTACCACCCACTCTAGAAATTGAAAAATATTGGTAGCAAAAAGAAAAAAAGGAGGAAAGGTATCAACATTGGCTTTAGGTAAGAAAATTCACAGTAGTTGATGTGAAAAGGCAACACCCAAACCACTTGTAACTTTCACGTTGCAATTTGGTCATAGGGGGAAAGGGGTAGTGTTGATTTTTCTTTAAGGCTTTGGTGGGATGCTAACATTGGCCTTCAAATTCACAGCAACTGCTGTGAAAATCTTGAAAACCCAAACACCTACAACTTCCACATTGGGCTTTGATTATAGGGGGGGATGGGTTGCAACATTGTGTTTTGAAGGTTTTAATGATTTTGATGTCAAAATTACAGATTTTTGCAACAAAAGGAAATGTTGGCAATAGGGCATATTGATTTAGACATAGAAATTAAGTAGAGGTCCTCCTTCTAACACTAGAAAACTATTGCAACTAGAAAAATCGATCGTTGAAAAACCAACAGATCTGATGCAACAACCTCAACCCAGAATCCCCATGGACCTCGACTTTGGGACCTCTGAATGCTCCAAAACCTACTTTCCTTAGTTTCCATGCTAGCCAACATGGAAACAAGGGGGGCCCAATGTGGAAGCTTTAAAACTCTCCATTTTCACGGTTAAATAGCCCTAACTAATGAACAAACTTACCTAATAGCCTTGTAGCTCTAAATCATGGCCTGCTAAGGCCTAAAACTAGCAAAACCTAATCCTTTTTTTACCTATTTTAGCCAAATCTCACCATATGTAGCTTGTTTTGCTTGATTTTTACCTTATTACATGATGCTTTGACTTGTTTCAACCTAATGTTGCATTGTCAACCTTGTTAAACTTATTGTGGCCTTTATGTAGCCTTGTATTCTCTTTATTTGCCTTATTATAGATTTATTTTCCTTTGTTTAGCCTTTGATTAGTATCAAATAGTGGGGTTTGACCTTTCCTAATCACCATTTGACACCATGTGACCAGGACCCACTATGGCCTTAAACTAGCATCATGACCTGCTACGGCCTTAAACTAGCATCATAGTCCACCAAGACTCTAAACTAGCATCATGGCCTACTAAGGCCTTAAACTAGCATCATAGTCCACCAAGACTCTAAACTAGCATCATGGCCTGCTAAGGCCTAAAACTAGTAAAATTATGGCCTTTATTAACCATTTGTAGCCTTATTTCTTATACTTTACTTTCTAAACCTAGTTTGACCTTTAGTTGGCCCTTATGGTGCTTTGCTTGCTTGTTGTCACCCTATTTATAGCCTTGGATGACCTTGTTTGCATTAGAATAGCATGTTTTTGTATAATTTTATAGCATTTTAACATTGTTTATTCATTATTAGCTAGGTGCCACTTAATATGCTTTTGGTTGACATGCAAGATCAAAGTATGAGTACCTAGGAGCAAATCAGCTTGCCTTTGTATCTACATGGACCTCACAATGATGTTGAACAATGTATCGACCCTGATTACCTAGATATCAAGCCTAAGAGGCTTGTTGACCATGTAGCCTTAATAGAGGAACCTTTAGAATGGCTTGAAAACCTAGTCAAAACCCTTGACTTAGAGGCCAATCACATAACCAAAGACTCTCTAGTTGACATCCCTATCACAACACATAGTGGTGAGGAGAAGACCCTTAAACTAAGTTCCTCACTAGAATCTCAACAGGCTCAAGACATCACCAAGGTCCTAAAAGGCAACATTAAGGTCTTTGTCTAGTCTTTTGATTTTCAGATATGTATTTTTCATTATTTGCATCATTTGTTTTGTATTCAGTAAGTCCTTATGTAAGCTACTAGACTGTCTAGGACACATGGAATTCCATTTTTCGAAGGCCATGGGGATTCTAGGTTGAGGCTATTATGTTGGATCCATCAGGTTTCCAGTGATCAATGTTTCTAATTGCAACAAGGAGAAAGACATAAAATTGAAATAATCAAAACAATATGATGGCCCTCTAGTGGGTGTGTAGGAACCTAAAACATTATCTTTAATAATATTTACCTCCTAAGATGTATAGTCAACTTAGAAATTCATGGAAGGAGGGGGTGGTGGGGTGTCAATCCCAAAAAATAAATAATAATATTAAAAAATTCAAAGTACATTAGATCATCAAAGATAGACTTGAAAGAAAAAGCCCAACGGTTTTGGAGATGTCTTTTCAAGTTGTCATCCTTACAAGAAATCCTAAAAAACTTTCTCTCTTGAGTAGGAAAAAGATCAAGCCTTTCCCTTATTCAAAAGTACCTTCACAAGTTTTCACTTCTTACTAAATTAGACGTTCATAACTTAATCTTTCCCATTAGAATTGAACCCATAACTTGGAGCTTCCAAATTAGGATTCTAAGCATCACCTATTAGAAATAAATTAGATAAAAGATCACTTATTAGAATAAGGAAAGGATTTTTCTTTTAAACATAGAAAGATTAATGCCTTTTGGTCTTACAAATGCCCCAAGTACTTTTATGCATTTAATGCATAAGGTTTTAAAAACTTTTACACATAAATTTGTTATTGTTTTCTTTGATAATATTTTAATATTTTCCAAAAATGTTAAATACCATATTAAACATTTAATAAAGGTATGCCAAAGAGTGGGTGAGGATATTTTAATGTTAAGAATTTTAATTATCTTGAAATTAAAGTGATGTATTTAGGATATGTGATTGGGAAGAATCAATTTTTTGTAGAACCCAAGAAGGTTTAAGTCATAATGGATTGATCAACATTAATGTTAGGAAGCCATTTTCTATCAAAGGTTTGTTAAGGGATTCAATTCTATAATCATACCAATGTTAAATTTGTTGAGAAAAGAGAATAAATTTTATTGAATAGCTAGGATGAATAATGTTTTTAACAATTTAAGATAAATATTTCTAGTTAATCAATTTCAATAATTTTGAAGTTTTCAAAACTTTTTGTGGCAAAGGTGGATGCAAACTATGTGGCATTTAGAGGTGTCTTTTTACAAAAGGGAAAACCAATTTTTACCTATAAAAAATGGAATGAAAGTGGAAAGAAATATAGTATGAATTAAATAGACTTCCCTCTTCCTAACATTAATTAGCTCATCGACACCACAGCTGATCATGTTCTCTTATGCTTGTTATTTTACAAGCATTGAAATATTGGATGCATTATTTGTTTCTAAAAGAATTATTATTATTCACAGAGCCTTAAAATTTTTGTATTCATACCCAAAGTTGAATGAAATGTACCATCATTTGAAGTGATGGTAGTGTCCTTGTTTCTTAAGTTAGAAGACATGAATTCAAGCCTAGATGGAGCCATTTGAAGAAGTTAGACTTTTGCTTATCCGTTAACCCTTTTGAGATCCATCTTGATAAGATGAGCATTGAGACTCCTGGTAATGATACTTTAATCAATGTTAATTATAAAGCATCTAAAATGAAAAGGAAAATGACAAGAATTTAATTTTGTCATCATAAAGAAGTAAATGTAAATATTGTTGTAAATGCATTATCCATGGTAGCTTTTCTTGTATATTCATTAGGATGTCTTATAGAAGGTTTTGATGAATAAAAACAATGCATGAAAATGATGCAAAATTTAGACATATGGTCAAATTTAACCAATCTATTATTGTCTAATGGTCTGAAGTGAATGAATTTTGAAGATGAAGAATACTAATATCTCTCAAACTATATAGATTATGAAGGATTCTAAAGTTTTTGATTTTTTTTTTACCTAATGATTTATATGAATCTTCGTCAAAACATATTACCTCTTGATTTTTTAATTTCTTTTTGTAGATTATTAGATTTATTTGCCTAAATAAGGGATTTACACTAGTGTTCTTGAATGCTATTGGGCTAATGTTTTTCATGCATGGTATTTTTTCTAATCTTTTTTTATTTTCAAATAGACTAATTCTTAAAGTTTTTATGAATCACCACAATACTTTTATTGGTCAGGAACGAAAAGTGGATTTTGATCTCAATTATTTTGAGTATTATAAAATTTTTGATTAGATTCAATTTAAAAATCTTCTTCTTATTTGTCAAAGTGTTAAAATCAAAATTGTCAATAACATTTGCACAATCCTCAAAATCAAGTAAAAAACATTATTACATGGTGTGCAACACAAACATTATTTTGTATAGATTAATTTACAGTAGTAGAAGACAAAATTAAAACTCAATATATGTAATTAATGTTTTTTCTAAAGAATTATATATTGTAATTTACGAGGATGCTGCTACTACTATAATCATGAAGACCATGTTATTGCCATTTATCATCTTCTTAATAAAAAAGTTGTTCACGAGGGAAACAAAGAATATTTTTCATAAAAAAATATTATGATAATTTTTAATAAGCAAAAATGAAACCTTCTTCAATAAGTTATCAACCTTTTACTCATTTATTTAAATTTGAAGAAACGAGTAAATTCTCTATATCCAAAGAGAATTCTTCTTTAGAAAAAAAAGAGACTTTTTTAGTGAGTAGCAATGAAAGTGTTGATGTAGAAGGATTTTGCTCACTGCCTCTCAAAAAGGAGAGGCCTACAAATAATGACTTTATTTTAAAAATCCACAAGGTATTTCCTTCTCTTTCTACTTCTACTAATGTTCAAAATGATTTTTCATTGAATAATGTTTTTTCAGCTATTAGCAACATGGATTTTGAGATAAATGTTGAGCTTGAAAAATTAATGACAAGGGCCTCCTCTCCCACATCTCAATGTTAGTTTTATCATGGAATTCTTGCATCCTTTCTAATAGGTACTAGGCAAAAATTATTGGGAAAATATTTCAAAGTGGTATTTATTTTTAAATTTTATTCTCCTTCAAGAGATTAAGTTTTTTTGTTAAATGCATTTTAAAATACCACATTATTTTTTTTGGTTGCTCATAAATTTAACAAAGAAGATGTTACTATTCTAATTAGATGTTACTGTTCTAATTAAGTACATCTCAAAATGAAAAAGGAGACTTTAGACTATAATATTTATGCTCCTAATAATTCAAAGAATCTATTAGAGGTTTGAAAATTTTTTTTCTCTTTATTCAAAGTTCCTTAGATTATTGGAGGTAATATGGTTGAAAGTCATTTAGATAAAATTGATGGTCCTTCTCCTAATATGCCTTTTCAATAAAAAAAAGATTTATGCAATTTCAAAGGAAAATATTTTCTTTTTGATGTTATCTCTTTATTCTAGTATAATTAAAATGAGAAGAATTATACCTGGTGTAATTATCAAGAAGGAAACCTTCAAGGCCTCTAGTACACACATTTATCATTTTATAAAAAACTGTGCATCTAAGTATTCTTGAAGCAAAAATTATGGTAAAACAAATTAAAGCATTGATTTTTAGTTTAGTAGATGATAAAGATCCCAAAGTTGAGGGTTTTACATTTAACCTATTTAAGGAGTATTGGAATATTGTTGGAATATTAATAAATCTGTGATTTGTCTTCTTCTTAAGAATGGAGATCTTCAAGATACGAGTAATTAGAGGCCTATTATTTTTCTTAACAACACTTATTAAATTTTAGCTAAATGCATGGCTTGTCAAATCCTAAAGATTATATAGAATATCATCAGACCTAAGCAAACATGCTTTGTTAATGGCAGACATATCTTAAATAATGTTATTAAAACTTTGCAGAAATGCAATGGGCTTCTAATACTAACTAGGACATTGTATTTAAGGTTAGATTATGCTAAAGTTTATGTCAAGATTGAATGGAATCTTATTATTGCTTCCCTTCGAAAACTTGGGTTTAGTGATTATTTTATTTGTCTTGTCCACATCCTACTCATTTATGCTAATGTTTAAGTTGCTAAAAATTTTGGATTGAATTCCTCCTTTTCTCTTCAATGGTCAATTCATCAAAGTTGTCCTCTAGTTCTCTATCTTTTTATTATTGTTGTAGGCTTACTTTTACATAATTTGTATTATGATCTTTAAAAGAATATCATTAAGGAAATTTCCACTGATGGTAAAGGTACACAACTACTTAAATTGGATTGTGCAAATGATTCTTTTTTTATGATTAAAATTAATTAGTAAAAATCTATTATTTATTGTAATGGTAATATTAATGAGTGGGTTACTCTCAAGCCTTGGAAAATCTTGAAAAAAGATTCTATCTTTAAAAATGTAGAAATACCTTTTCCTTTTAAGCTTGATTTGAATATTTTGTGGAATTAGGTAGTTGATAAAATTGAAAAGAAGCTTGATAAATGAAAAGGAAAAAAAACTTATCCTTACTATCAAAGTTTTAGTTAAGCATATGCTTCAATCTACTCATGTTTGTTACTCTAGTTGGTGTGCTCCTATAGAAGGCTTATGTAATAGAATTGATCAAATTATCCATCAATTTCTTTGGTCTATTAAGTAACATAGTAAAGGTTTTTTGAGAGTTGCTTGGGATATTTGCACTAATAGTAAGAAGGATGGAGGACTTGGCCTCATTAATTAGTATAACTAGGGTGTATCTCTATTAACAAAATGGATTGCAAAATGCAATGATAGAGATAATTTTTGGATGCTCCTTTAAAGAAACAAACTTATGAAAGGTAAACCCAAAAATGATAATAAGTGGTCTTATAATAACTTTATTTACCATATTCTTTTTCCTCATATCACCTATATTACTAATTATTTAATGCTTAAACAAAATTGAAAGACATGGTGCATGCCTAGTAATTATTGAAATTACAATAACATTATAGCTTCAGTTGATATGCTTAAGCAAATAAGGTGGAGTTGGGGGTGATATTAGACCTAAAAAATGAATAATAATATTTAAAAAAAATTGGAGCACATTAGATCATCAAAGAGAGAGTCTAAAGAAAAAACCCCAATAGTTTTAGGGATGTGTTTTTAGGTTTTGATCCTTACAGTCATTCCTAAAAAACCTCCCCTTTGGGATAGGAAAGGATGAGGACTTATCCTAATTCAAAAGTGTCATAATTTTTCACTTCTCACTAAAGAATTTCTTATAAAGAGAATGAGAAAAATATCTCTAAAGATAAAAGAATACATCAATAAAAAATAAAGAACAAATAACAACAAAAGCTAAAAGCTTTCCATCTTTGAGCCTCTAAAACAAACAAAAAAAATCACTACCACAAAAAACAAATTAATTTTTTAGCTTTCATTAGGAGCTTTTTTGCTTGAAGTTATAGCTAAAAAGAGAAATCCTTAAGAATATGATATTTGAAACTTGAAGAAAGGTCATAATTATGCTCTTAATTTTAGAAAATAATTACATAGCAAAGCTTCCAAATAGAATATAGAATAAGTGATTGAAGACATTTTCAAAGGCAAAGAAAGAAAGTAGATAAAGCAGGCTAACCAACAAGAATGAATTCATTGATGTTTGGTTGAAAGTTATTACAAATTCTAAATATCCATTTCCAAGAATGATGAGCAATAGGATACTTTTAAAAAATACAAGAAAATGAGTCTTTACTTCTACAAAGAGAACATTGAAGAGAAACATAAGACCAAAGTGATACGAGTAAGTAAAGATGAAGGGGCAAGGTGATGGGAAATTGAACTCATGATCTCAAATTTAAGTAAGTTATAAAAAAATATAGAAACAAGGGTAAAAAAACCAATAAAGCAAGGTAGCCTTAGTTTTGAGATCATTATTTGGTTTAGACTTTGGGAAATCTGGGATGTGATGTTAGTTATGACAAAACATATGACATATCATGCATTTGATGCTACTATTTGAGGATTCATGCGAGAAGGTTTTGATACTTTATTTCCCAATGCTTGCATAGCCAACTCTTTATTATGTCATCACTTGTTATTTAAAAGAAAAATCTTATCAATGTTATTTTTTATTTTGTAGATGGTTTATATTGATATTTATATTAAAACAAAAAACTAGATATCAAATTCATGGCTTGTTTTTAATTTTTGTAGCTCATATACAATCCCTCTCACATGAAAATTGTCTTAAATGTAGTTAATTTCTTAATTGTTTTCTACAAATGCATGGGATGTACTCTTGATTTGTTAGCGAGATATTACTCACTAAGAGCATGCAACTTATGGTTCATAAATGATAAGTTTGATCTTGAGGGGTATATTGAGGCACATGCTAATCTTATACATTTGGCTATGGTGAAGGTAAATAGAAAGCTATACAAGATCCTCATAAAATCCTTTGCCTACCTTAACAGTTAGCCCATTATGGGATAAACATATGATTATGTATTGCACTTTTAATTTGATGACCAATAAAATTCTACACTAGTATTTTTTCCACTAATAAAATTATTAATTTTATAATTTAACTTGACTCTTTTCTTTCATTTTAAGTTTACTTGTGCATCATTTCATTCTATTAACAATGAGATGTTAGATTAGTTGTAAGAGTCTTGGTTGTTAATCCAAGTGAGTGATACTTAGTTATGAATAAAATGAAATTCCATAAAAGGAATTTTGAAACTAGTCTAATAGATCCAAGGGATCTTAGTTGATATAAGTAAAATTTAGTTGTAGTTCTAGAATATGAGAGTTAGGTATGTTGAAAGTCAAATTCTTTTTCTTTTTTACATTTTCATTTTAGCTTAGTGGTAAGAGCCTTGACATAAAAATCTCAAGCTACAAATTGAATTTCATTATGAATAATAAAGTTATGGATTTAAAAATTCCCATAAAAGGACATCTAAAACTACTTTGTCCTATTGATCCAACAAGGTTTCTAATGAGTCATCCCATGGGTTATGTTGATAAGGCCTTGTCGACACAGCCTCATTAACTCAACTGCATTGATGCGTGATTTGATGTGTTGACATGACCTTATCGATGTAGTGTTTGTTTTTGCCTATAAATATGTGCTCACCAACCACATTTATTACAATAAGTCTCATAGTTGTAGCGAATCTCTAGCAGTTTTTTTTTACTTGATAGTTAGAATGTTTTTTAAGTGCCCACAGCAGGAGTCAAAGAGTGTATGGATCTTTATTCAAACACTATTGTACTTGAGCACGGTAGTGTGTGTAGCAATAAAGACAAGCTTTCTAATAAACCTTGTAGCACTTTGAAATAGATTAATTATTTCTTTATGCATTTAGTGTTTAAAGCAATTTCATTTAATGTTTTAAGTAATTAAGTAATTAATTAAGCTAGACTAAGCTAAATTAAATAGTGATTAATTAAGCACATAAGTACAACCACCTCGAGGGTATGCTTGGCACTTGGTAATCCCAGTAACGCTTAACGTTTGGTAACCTAGTAGCGTTAAATGTATTGAAGATGTGTACAACAAGTGGGAACTAATGCTTATGTTAGGATTAGTTAAGTGTTAGCTAGTTAGACTAAATTAGCAATTAAATTACTTTATTCATCATTCTTTATTCTTAGGCGACTTAGAAAATAAAACATAAAAATGAAAAAAATCATATGCCTTAATTACACTTAATCATACCTTTGCATTTCACAAGTGTAATTGGGAAGACAACGATTGCAACAATTAGTTTTACTTCCTAGAGACTAGTGTACTTAGAAGACTATAAGTCCAAAGAATTTGACTGAATCACACATGAATGCTTAGTGATTTGTATGGTTGGGCATAAGGTCTACTCATCACTCATCATTGGTGTTGTTGCTGAGGACTCATAGTTTGCTACGTGTGCTATCTAGGACTTGGTGAAAATTATTTAAGATCATTGGAACAAAGCCATGAAAGCTAAATCATTCTAAGTATAATAATAATTATAATTAACGCATACTAAAATTTTCTTTTAATCCAAAATGTCTTCTTCTCACAAGCATGATGAATCAAAATTGCTAGTGCCCCAAGAATTCAAAGTGGTATTCACTCATCTAGATGAGTTTATACCTAATTTCACCTTCATCCTCCATTAGGTTGAATAGCTGCGGTGGATAGATATGAAGGACAACATTCTATTACCACCTAACCAATCTATTCCTGGGATGTTGCTCCAAACTCTTAATAGGTTGGGCATCTAGGATCTTCATGAATAATTCGTTGTATAGGACCATGACTATCAAGACTACCATTCCACTAAAACACAATGCAAAAGAGATTGGCACTAGAAGAAGCTCCTTGAAGCTACAAAGGGGAAATGATCTACTAACCCCTTATTCCTATTAAACCAAAAAGCTAATAAGGATCCTCCCTCTAAGGGTTCTCAACATGAAGATTCTCCATCCCTTGACTCTAGTGAAAGGGGGCTTGAACCCAAATTTAAAGTCCACTATCAATAATCCTAGTTCAAGAAAAAATGGGAGTCAAGGTAGGGGCTCAAGAAAGTATCATGATGATGATAAACTTGATGATCATGGCTATGAAAAGTAGAGAGGAGATGGCAGACACTGTGGTGATGGTAGTCCTTCTCCCTCTTCAACCTCTTCATTTGCATCTTCTTCTTCCTCCTTTGAATTTAATTGGAACTATAAGGGACAAAACCATGATGAAGGTGGATGGTGGGACAATAATGCTCATAGACCCTACCATGAACGAAGGGGTAGTAGAGGACATCATAGGAATCATTAAAATCATGATGATGATGAACCTTTACTAACAACTTAAAGCATGCTAGACATCACAAAGGTAGTTAGAATTCCAACTAGGCATGTGAAAGATGGCAAAATCAAGAGGTTGAATATGAACAATATCCCCATATTGAAGGGGGGATATAACTCAGATCCATAGACCTGTCTTCAAGCCTTTCATAATGCCTGTGCCTTATAGAACATCAAAAACGATTAGCAAAATCTTAAGCTATTTCCTAGGATACTCACAAAAGAAGCCAAAAGTTGGTATTGTCCCTTGGAGCCGAAATCAATTTGCAAATGGAGTACAATGCTTAAGCTATTCAATGAAAAATATCAGACGAGCTTTGGAGTGTCCAATTTGAGAAAGAAAATCCAAGGTTGGTGTCAAGAAACACATAAACCCTTAGATGTAGCCATGGGCATGTATTATTCCATTTTGCATAAATGTCCTAGCCATGGTTATTCTCAATGGAAGCAGCTTCATCATATCATGGATGGGCTTCAATCAAAAACAATGAGAGCCCTTGGGATCTATGCCCAAGGGAGACTATCAGAATTAAGGATCCATTAGATGCAAAGGTTAACTGAGAAGTTTTCCAAAGAAGAAGGTGAGTTGAGGAAACAGGAAATTGCTAAAGAATATAACCGAGACCCTTCCATTAGAAAAAGGAAGTTCAATTTTGTGATAGTGAGGGGGAGGCACCACTTGATGAAGTGGTGCAGCAAAAAACCTTGCCGATTCAAAAATCCATTTCCAAAATTTCAGCTAAGGTGGACAAAATGTGGGAATATTTGGATAAAAAGTTCTAAACTACTTTGAAAATTATAGAATAATCCAAAGAGTAAAGTAGTGATCATGATCATAGCAGAAAGAAGAAAGCTAAACGTGCTTACCAAAAAGATAAGGGTAAAGCTGCTACAGTAAAAGAGGTTGTGAAGTTAGAATCAAATGATGATGGTGGATGTGACATCTACCAATATGAACATCCTAAGGAATGTTGCCCTATTGTGTCACACTTGTAGGAATTTTAGGTGTACACTCTGAATCCTAGGCTGGTAAGAAGGCAAGCATCCAGAAGATTGCCTTATCCTTAAGGAAATCCCAGGCAATTCCATGAACAATAAGCTTATTATCTAAGTGAAGCTCCACCACAATCATATGAGCAGTACCATCAATGGCAGCACAAACAATCATGGGGGATGCCATCATTGAGGCAACAGTACCCTTACAGGTAGCCAAATCCATATGGATATTATGTCCAACAACCCATGTCTCTACATGATTCTTCTAGTCACACCTCATTCTAACATCACTACTACCCTCTAGAGTATTACAGAACTCACTCTCTATCTCCTAAATGGAAATCCCCATACCCTTATCATCCTCCTTATCCCTCAACACATGTTCCTCCTCCCTCAACCCAATTACTACTTGCTCCATCCATGCAAGGCAAGATTTCCATGCAGCCATATCAACATAATGCTACTAGGGCTGTTAACTTACAATCAATTCCTCTGCCAACACATGTTCCTCCTCCCTCAACCCAATTACTACTTGCTCCATCCATGCAAGGCAAGATTTCCATGCAGCCATATCAACATAATGCTACTAGGGCTGTTAACTTACAATTAATTCCTCTGCCAAGTGGTTTGAAATCCAAACTAAGAAAAAGACCATTCTTCCAAACCAATAGCCCTACAAAACCCTCACCAACTTATGCAGCTAGTCACCCTATGTCTCCTTCTTCCTTTGCATCTATTCCTTTCAAGAACCCTTCAAACCAAATGCCTCCCAAGAATCGCACAATCATGTTAACCCACAGTGTATCTGATTGGATCAAGGTTGATAATCTTCCTAGGAAAAAAGTTGATCATGGAAATCCTCTCATCTACTTGCAAATTGCAAGAAATGAACCATGCAAGGCTCTTCTTGATTCAAGTTCTAGTGTCAAAATAATGTCTCATGAAATGTATAAAGCTTGGAACCTACCTCCTCTTAAGAAGAGCAACATTTATTTAGAATTAGAAGATCAATCCATCACCACTTCTTTGGGATAGGTGAAGAATATTGTGATCACTATTTATGGTTGATCCTATCCTATCGATTTCCTAATGATTAAGGTTGATAATTGTAAGGGGGACTTCACAATCATTATGGAAAGGGCTTAGTTGAGTGCTGCTAATGTGCAAATGGACATTAGAGATCTTTCCTTAAAATTTTTTAAGGAAAATGCATTCGAAAAGATTAATAAGAAGAGAGTTACATGCATCATGTACAATAATACAAGGTGTAACTGTGTGCAAAAGCTATGATCTATTAAAACCACATCAATCAAAGCATGTAGCTAGTGTGTAGATGAATTTGAAATTCAAAAGTGCCTATACACAATAGCCACCAAGTAGGAGGGCATCTAGTGGCTGACAACTAATCCTAAAAGTAACTCACTTTGCATGAAACCAACTAAGACTCTAACTTGTGCCTATGTTGAAGACATGCATGAACTAGAGCAAGTTCATCACCAACTCTTTGATGATGAACCTAATGATACTTATTGGGAAGAGTTGGAAATCCCTGATAATTTTAAATAGGAGCCCTTGGAGTTGAAAACTCTACTTACTAGTATGGAGTATGCATTCTTGAAAAATGGCAAGCTAGTAATAATCAATGTCAACCTTGCCCTTGAACAAAAAGAGAAGATGCTAAACGTGGTTAACAAATGGCCAACAACCTTTGCTTGGTCATATTCTGAACTCACTGGGATTGATCTTAGGACATGCCAACATCGCATCTATACTAATTGATGAGTGGCGAGGTACCCCTACACT
>MNCI01014205.1:653659-727494 GCA_015680685.1 Gnetum montanum
ACAACGATTGATTAACCCTGAGTGTTCCATTAAGGTGTATAAGCACTTAGTCCTTGGAGTTTGATCGGATCGTGCGTGAAACGCTCGTATTCGTATGGTTGAGTGTAGGGGTACCTCGCCACTCATCACTAACAAAGACTTGAAAGAGATGCACCAAGAGAATGTCAATTTAACTAAAAAAAATCAATGCCTACATGTTGTCAAGCTCCAGAAAGAACAAATGGTTAATTACATGTAACAATAGCAGGAGCAGCTTGCCAGGGTGTCAATGGAATTAGGAAGGTTGGTAGTGAAAATTTGCAATCTCTCCATGGAGGAAGTCTGTGCCTTTGCCAAAAATTTATAATTGAAATAGCCACTTGAAAGAGTGAAGCCCTTAAATTCGAAAGGATCAAGAATCATTACAAAGACCATGTTGGTTTGCAACAAGAAATTAATGAATGAAAAATTAAATTGGCAAAGGCGAAGGTGAACGAGGCCCCCCAGCAACTCCAACAAGGAGGCAATGTGTGGCAACCCATCTTTGATGGACTAAACGCATACAATAAGGCAGAAATTCACCTAAAGGAGCTACAAATTGAGGAGATGACTGAGTATATAAAGCTTGCTAACCTATGTTACTCAAACCTAGTAATACTGACAATAGGAAGGCCTTGGTCAGACTTGGAGAAGCAAGTTGCTAGCTCATACTTGTTGCACGAGGCCAAGTTCAACACGCACAAAGAAACAAAGCAGAAGCTTGAGGTGGCAAATGTGGAACTTGATGTTCTCAAGCAACACTTCACTGATTAGTGGTCCACAGCTGAGAACCTAGCCAAGAGAATGAGTGACTACCATGAGCTGCAAAATACAAGAAAGGGATTTGATGTTGAACGTAAGCTTTTTGCTACTTGGTTCATCAGTGCGAAGGAGCTATTCCCAACAATGCCTTATCCTTGGGATGTTCCCACACCAGTCCACATTTACGATGCACCGTGGATCGTGAACAATCCCATGAGTAAGGAGGAAAAGATGAAGGCATTGTTAGATGCCTTCCGTCTTCCACTAGAGGTTGTAGCTATTGTAGGCCAACCATAACCACCTCAACCATTGCATGTGCTTAGAGTAGGAGAAGGTCCTTTGGAGCCTTAGGAGCCTCCACCACCTAAGACTATTTGAAATTCTTCCTCGTCTTCATGCCATTAGAGGAGTTGTGTTTGTCAGTTTTGTCCTAGTGTTTAATTTTGTTATCTTGACCACCAAAATTTTGTAATGATTGTAATTTTGTACACTTAAGCACTTAGTGTTTGTTTGTGTTTGTGTGTGTGTGTGTGTGTGAATAATTAGTCAATAATCCCATACCTTCCCAAAATTTTGTACGAAGCTTACTCCTTCTTTTGTTCACTTGAGGATGAGTTTTCATTCAGTTGTGGGGGTATGATGATTCACACTACAAATGATGTTGATGCGGCCCCATTGATGCAACCTCGTTAACTCAGTCATGTTGATGCATGATTTGATGCATTGACATGACCCCATCAACGCAGTGTCTGCTTTCACCTATAACTACATGCTCACCAGCTGCATTTATAGCAATAAGTCTCATAGTTGTAGTGAAGCTTTAGTCATTTTTTTTCACTTGAAAGTTAAAAATATTTTCAAAGTGCCCACATTAGGAGTCAAAGAGTGTATGAATCTTTATTCGAACATTGTTGTACCTAAGCACGGTTGTGTGTGTGGCAATAAAGATGAGCTTTTTGATAAACCTTGCAACACTTTGAAATAGATTAATTATTTCTTTATGCATTTAATGTTTAAAGCAATTTCCTTTAATGTTTTAAGTAATTAAGTAATTAATTAAGCGAGACTAAGCTAAATTAAATAGCGATTAATTAAGCACATAAGTACGACCACTTTGAGCATATGCTTGGTGCTTGGTAATCCTAGTAAGGCTTAACGTTTGGTAACCTAGTAGCGTTAAACGTGTTTAGAATGTTGATGAGTGGCGAGGTACCCCTACACTCAACCATACGAAACGAGCNGAATAGACCCTACACCTAACCATACGAATTACTAAGCATTCATGCATGATCCGGTCAAATTTCGTGGATTTATAACTTTCTAAGTACATTGGTCTCTAAGAAATGAAACTAATTACTGTAGTCATTGTTTTCCCAATTACACCTGTGAAATGCAAAGGTATGGTTAAGTGTAACTAAGGCATATGATTTTTTTCAATTATATGTTTTATGTTCTAAGTCACCTAAGAATAAAGAATGATGAATAAAGCAATTTAATTGCTAATTTAATCTAACTAGCTAACACTCAACTAATCCTAACATAAGCATTCGTTCCCACTTGCCATACACATTTGATGAGATGCGGTTCACACAGGCCGCGATATCGTGTACGCGATATCCCGTCCCCCATGATATCGCATACGCGATATCGCATCCTTCCCTGCGATATCGTGTACATGATATCGCAGTCTGCCGCCATGTCTATAAATAAGAGGCAGCTCTCCCTTGTTTGGGGATCCCAGTTTTGGAGTAGCGAAGCTCTAGCAGTTTGATCCCTCTAGAGTTAGATTTTNGGGATCCCCAAACAAGGGAGAGCTGCCTCTTATTTATAGACATGGCGGCAGACTGCGATATCATGTACACGATATCGCAGGGAAGGATGCGATATCGCGTATGCGATATCATGGGGGACGGGATATCGCGTACACGATATCGCGGCCTGTGTGAACCGCATCTCATCAAATGTGTATGGCAAGTGGGAACGAATGCTTATGTTAGGATTAGTTGAGTGTTAGCTAGTTAGATTAAATTAGCAATTAAATTGCTTTATTCATCATTCTTTATTCTTAAGTGACTTAGAACATAAAACATATAATTGAAAAAAATCATATGCCTTAGTTACACTTAACCATACCTTTGCATTTCACAGGTGTAATTGGGAAAACAATGACTACAGTAATTAGTTTCATTTCTTAGAGACCAATGTACTTAGAAAGTTATAAATCCACGAAATTTGACCGGATCATGCATGAATGCTTAGTAATTCGTATGGTTAGGTGTAGGGTCTATTCGCTACTCATCAATTTCAATAGCTGTAAGTAAGAATTTAGTTTCAATTCTCTAACTATCATTAGTGATAAGCTCATTAAATGTTGGCAAATGAATGTGTTGGTTAAAATATATTTTATTGGTGGTAGTTTTACGTGTATTTCATTTAACATGATTACTTGTGGGTTTCATTCTTGAGGGTCTCATTCATTAATGATAAAATGTTTTTAGTTGAAAGGAACAAAAAATTAAAAATGTTTTATTCATCAATGAAAAGTGGTTTGTGATATTTTCATTCTTCAAGAAATGAAATGCTATTTTATTAATGAATGTGTAAAAATTGGTTTGAGTTTTCACTTATGGGATAAGATGAAATTCATTAACATGATAGATGGTAATGTTCTAGGACTTTTTCCTTTTATTTTGAGCTAGTCCTAGGGCTATGGCATGTTGGACTTGAAAAATAATAAATAAAAAACTTTGGAGTACATCATATTATTAACATTAAAAAGAAATTCTAGGTTTTTACATTTTCAAGTTTATGATGATAAATTCCTGTTCTTGAAGAAACAGACGGAATTTTTCAATACCTTGGATTATGGCAAGGAGCTCTTTGTGCGTGGAATGGTAATTGAGTTCAGCAGGGTTAAACTTACCACTGGCGTACCTGCAGACATAAGTCATTCCATGCAATTCTTCCTTGAGGACTGCTCCCCAAAATTCTTCTGATGCATCGGTTTCCAGAATCAATGTCCCATTAGTGGGTAGCCGTAAATATGGCAATCTTGTGCATTGATCTTTTAATCGTTTCACAGCATCAGTATGTGATTGGCTCCATGGTTGAGGATTGTTGGTTAGTTGTTGATTTAAAATCTTGCGATCCTTGGCAAGATCCTTGTAAAACCCTGATAAATAATTTAAACACCCGAGGAACCTTTGCAGTTGGGTTTTGTCTGTGATGATATCAAGAAAATTTTTAATATCAGTCAGGATATGTGGTTGCAGACTGATTTGCCCGTTTTTAATGACTACACCTAAAAAGTTAACTTCATCAACGGCAATTTGTATTTTCTTCTCCGAAGGAGAAAGTACTAAACCATTTTGATCAATAAGCTCATAAAGCTTAAGTAGGTGCTGTTGATGTTCTTCGACATTTTTAGACATTACTAATATGTCATCTATATAAACTAATATAAACGGATAATCTTTAAAGATCGCATCCATACAGGCCTGAAAGATAGAAGGAGCGGTTTTGATACCAAAAGGTAGAACCGTCCATTCGTACAAACCTTGTGGCACTGTGAAGGCAGTTTTCCAGCGATCTTCTGGAACTACTTGGATTTGCCAAAATCCACTCTTCAGATCAAACTTTGAGTAAATGTGTGTCCCTTGTAAGCGTTGAAACAAGTCATCTTTACTAGGAATCGGATGTTGAACCGATTTGATGATTGCATTGAGTGGTTTGTAATTAACCACTAGCCATTTTTTACCCCTAGTTAATTCAGCACGCTTATTTACGTAAAAGGCTGCACAAGAAAACATGCTAGTGCTAAGTTGTATCATTCCTTTTTCTAGCAGTTGTTGGATTTCTTGGGCACATTCTTCTTTCAGTTGTGGGGACATCCCGATGTGATGTGCTTTTGCCTCTGGGTGCACACCATCTAATAATTCAATTCGGCACCAATGTTCTTTCTTGTGGCGAAAGGCTGTTGGATCCTCGCTAGCCACTGTTAATAATCTGGCGCGTAGTTGTTCAAAGTTTGTTTTGTTGGATTGGATCTGGTTGACAATCCACTGTGTTTTTGGGATTTTATATTTAGTTTTTGTAAATCTATTTACTGGAGTAAAAGTCCTAGCAAATTTATGTTTACCTAGATATACATGTCTAGGCGAAACCATGTATGGTTCTAATAAAGCTAAATTATCTACTCCTATAACCATATCATATGAAAGCCAGTTAATTGCATTAATCTGAAGAGGAAAAGTAGAATTGTCAGGTAGCAGTATGGGTAAAGAATACTTACGATTTACCGTGGTGGCTGCTTTGTTGAAGTTTACGATTAACTTTTCACGGTCTTGCCACAAGTATTCTGGTATGATAGCTTCATTTGCGAGAGTGATCTCTGCTCCTGAGTCGATTAATGCATCTACAGGATAAGGTTTAAAACCTTTTATCTTAATCCAAAATGTACACAAAGGAGTACATACCTTCTTTTCATTTTGATTAACTGTGATCATATGGATCTGAGCTATTTCCTGTTCATACTCCTGTTGACATTCAACTTCTTCTTTTGCCTGTAATTGTTCTATTTCTTTTTGGGCTTTTTCAATAAACATTCGTAATTTCCGAATTCTGATTTTCCTATTACAGGTCTTGGTTTGAGCTTGTAAGGGTTGATGTCTTTGTTCTTCTTCCTGTAGCCATTGTTCTAATTCTTCCCTTTGTTCAGTTTCTGATTCTAGAGGTTGGCTGTCATATGTTGGATTAACTTCTCTTTCATATTTTTTCAAGGCTTTTATCTCCGCCTTTTTCTCCCTAACCTGTTTATCTAACTGAATATAAACTGTTAGGTCTTCTATAGCAGTATGTTTTAACTTATGCTTTAGTTTTTCTAATTGTATCTTAGCTAATACTAATTCATCCTGTATCCTCTTTGTTTCAGATGTTGACGCATGCTTGGAGGAGGAGGCACGGTTCATATTACAGTAATAGACATCACCGTCAGAGGAATCTGAAGGATTATTATCATAATCAGAAGCTAATGCTTTATCATATTCCTTCCAATATTCATCTGGACTGTCAACCTCTAGAATCAGAAACTGAACAAAGGGAAGAATTAGAACAATGGCTACAGGAAGAAGAACAAAGACATCAACCCTTACAAGCTCAAACCAAGACCTGTAATAGGAAAATCAGAATTCAGAAATTACGAATGTTTATTGAAAAAGCCCAAAAAGAAATAGAACAATTACAGGCAGAAGAAGAAGTTGAATGTCAACAGGAGTATGAACAGGAAATAGCTCAGATCCATATGATCAGAATGAAAAGAAGGTATGTACTCCTTTGTGTACATTTTGGATTAAGATAAAAGGTTTTAAACCTTATCCTGTAGATGCATTAATCGACTCAGAAAACTCTCAAAATGTATGCAACAATAAAGAAAGAAGAAACAAATTGCAATAAAAGCTTTATCAACATAAGTCCAAATCCATACATACATACCTACATATATATATAGAAAAGAACCTATAAAATTTCAACTTATATGAAGCAAGGGTGTAGTGCGATGGTCAAGATACTCATCTCTTGGTGAGGAGGTTGTGGGTTCAATTATTACCTTTATCTTTGGGTATTGGAGATTGTTAGTAAATCACATCTACCCTAAAGAGGGGGTTGTGCATAAATTAAATTAGTTTGCAAGTATGTACTAAATTTGAAAAACATTTTAAACAAGGTGCAATTATCACATGTACAATGCATAGCTTTTAGATAAGATGAAAACACCCTAGTTGTTTTCAAGGTTTTCTTGTCTTTTAAATCCCATTCAAAGTTCATGTTTGGGCCAAATGGAGCAATGCCATTGGCTCGAACTCAACCTGTTGTGTCATATATAAGTAAACCATTTTTTTCGCTGCAGCCTTGGCTTCATAATCATAGCTATTCTTTTCATCTGCTCTTCCGCTTGTAGAATTCTGCAATATCTGCGTGCAGAATTATTACATTGTGTTACGGAACGCAACTGGAGCCATGAGAACTCATGAGAGACTTGCTACCGTTGCTCTATCAGGTCGTTATTTTTGCTGTTGATCATTTTGTGTTTGTAGCGTAGGATCTACTGATAAATATATGAAAGCGATTTGCATGCATTTTGTTTGCTTTTCAAGAAACGCTATCTCTCTTGTTACAGATAATTTTCTCCTTGTGACGTTGCGTTTACTGCGTGTTTAGGTTTTCGAATTTTGATATGGAAAAGATTAGCGGATCTGATTCTTAGTTAGGGTTCACTACCGTGCTTGATGATTAATTTTCCCTTCTAAAGTATTTTTAGAAACGCTTAACGGTTTTGGACAACCAAAAGCCAGTTATTCTACCAAATATGGCTTGTTAATCTTTCCATCTTTAAATGGAAAGGATGCTTTCATCCATATGGTGACCTTTTTTCACTTGGACGAGGCTTAAGAAAGTAAATCCTTTGAATTTCTCTGCTAGAGGTTTTGTGAAATTTAAATTATTCTAAAGAGCTCTCTTTACACTTGAATAGCACGGTAGGAAAATTTTTACAGAATTGAAGTCATTGCAGAAAACAGAGTAAGACTATGGCTTCCATGCCATGTCATTGGTTGCAGAGAACCACATGCCCATTTAAATGACAATTTTAAAATAATACATTACTCATCTGCACTGTTACATTTTTGTAAGGTAGTGCAAGTCTTGCTAGTTTTATTAGTTTTGCAGTGTCTATATAGACACTTATATGTAGGTCCTGTTTGGTTATGCTGCACCAGTGTATGTTGAAAAACTTCACCTCTTTTTTCTAGTTTTCAGTCTGTGGTTTGCAATTTAGGTTTATACTTTTGCCATGTGCTAACACTGGGGTTTGAGCCTCTGGCTATTGTGTGCTACTGTGCGAGGACTACTATTGACCAATCAGCTCCGTGATGAATTGTAGCTGTGTTATTGAAAAACTGTGAATGCATAATTACTTAGAACTTGTCTGTTAAATTGATTTTGGTTTAACAGTATCTAATTTATAGCACGGTAATTCTGTGACCACATGCCAAGTTAGACTTACTGGGTGGGTTCACACAGTCAAATGGTTCTTACTGGCTGTATGATTATATTCACTTAGTTTATTTGGATAGCAAGCAAGCATTTTGTAGCAGGAATAGTTTTTGGGAACAATAAGTTGGTTGCAGATATCAGGTATGTTAGTTCATAGATCCTAAACAAAAATTTTGATTGAGTAATGTGAGAATAATTAAATGTTGTTAACTTTTTCCTTTCTTACTAACAAAGAAGAAATCATTTTTTGATGTGGTCTTTATGTAACTTTATTGTTTGCTACCATATTCAAAAATTGAGTATAGTTTTTGTATTATTTGTAATAAATAAATTTATTGTTGAATTCAGGCACAATTTTTTCGTCAATGTTACATAGTATTGTCACTGGTGATTTTCTTATATTGTGAAGTATTACATGCATCAGGTGTAGATTCTGTTTGAATTCCAAAATCTGCGTAACTGCAATTATTAAAAGCAGTTATGAAGTAAATGAAATGCTTGTTTGACAATGCTGTTAATTAATATCTTACTTTTTATTTTGAGCAGCCCAATAAAGATAGCTGTTGTTATTGTTTAATGGGAAAGATGTTAACAAGAAGTGTAGCTCGTTTAGGGCTCAGATGAAACACAATATGGGATTATCTGCAATTAGTTACAAGGCATGCACAATTATTGAAAAATTTACAATTACGTATAAAAATATTTAATCGATAGCTATGCTATTGAACATAGATTAGTATACATCTTGTCATAAAAATTTATAAAGATTGTTTTTATTGTTGAAAATCAAAATTTCAAAATTTTCAACGGTTGTATTTTTGTGTTTATTGAATGTTTAAAGTATTAACATTACTCTGATTAGGTCCTGACATTATTCTGTTTCCTTGCAGTTTTAACTATAGCTCCACTCTTCATAGATGTGAATCCTAATATAAATGTCATCTTAACTGCATCACTTACTGTATACATTGGTTGCTATGGGTCTGTTAAGCCAGTGCCTCCTCCGGTAATTTATAGAACTGTTTTTTATTTGCAAATGATTTCAGTGTTATGAATCTTGAAATTTTTGGTGTTGATAAAGTTTATTTGTGATTTTTTTCTCACTTTCTAGGAGACTATGTCAAAGGAGCATGCCATGCGGTTTCCAATTATTGGCAGCGCTGTACTGTTGTCATTGTTCCTGGTGTTCAAGTTCTTACCAAAGGACCTAGTCAATGCAGTCCTGACTATATATTTTATAGTTCTTGGAATACTTGCATTAGCGTATGTGAATTTGATACTTGCATTCCCATATGTATTTTTTTAAAAACCATTTTTAATCCAAAGAATTGCAGTAATTGTTTGTTAAAGTGATTAAATTTCATACTGGAATTTGCTTGCATTGCCTTATTGTTATTTTCTTTTTTCAGATCCACATTCTTGCCTCTATTTGAGCGCTTTCTACCGAGCAAATGGAATGACTCTCCAATAATTTGGCGTTTTCCATATTTTAAGTGTAAGGATTTTACTGAAACTTGAAACCTGCAAATGCAAACCTGATGTATTGAAATACATTAAGAAAGTGGAAACATTTGGACACCTTTGCTATCCAGTTACTTAATGGATGTCATATTTGGAAAAGGCGCTCATTAAATACCTGATTTTAATTAAATGAGGGTATTCAATAGAGAATCCTGATTTTTGTGGCCTGAAATTTGTAAAAATCATGCTGGCAGAAAAATTTAGTAAGATTTAAAAATTGGAAAAAAATCCTTTCAAATGTTTGCCTTCCTTGTTAATGTTTTCTATGGTATCTAGCTGCATGCTTCTTCTTTGCGTATTCTCTTGTGGGCTATCATGGCTTAGTGGTAAGGGTTATGTCTTCTAACAAGTAAGTCATTAAAGTGTCACTTGTGTCACACCAGGGTTTAACTAGAATTATATATGTTTAGATTGCAAAGAAGTACAGGGTGTTGCAGTCATATGGATTCAGGTTGTAGAGATGTTGGGATGCACAGATGTAACTTGGGAACATGATTGGGACATTTAGCAGTTAGTGGTGCATAGCTCCCTTAGTTAAAGCATGTGGTTTATCGTTTACTATTTACCTGTTCAACCCCAAGGGGTGTGCTGAGATACATGCCACCTGGGGGCATCATTAAAACATATGCCAAGGGTCAAATCAGGTAGACACCGGCAAATAGTAAATTATTATCAAATCACTTGCCTAATTCAATGGGTTAGCCCATGTTAAATGTGATAAAGGCATCAAAATGATGATTAGGATACATGATTCTCTGGTGTTATGGTTCCGTGTTCAGCAAGGATAGATACAATATTAAATGCTCCATGAATGCATCTCCCTGTTTCACCAATCACTTGATGGTGCCATAAAATTGATGATTTCTCTTTATGGACATCTCTCAGATGTCTCAGGGAATTGCATCAACAAGATGTTAATGTGAATGATTCTATGGGAGGTATCTAAAGCTTTCAGGGATGTCTTCTCCTGGTGCATAGCTAAAACAAAGTTTCATTCCTGCTGGTTAAATGAGCGCCAAGTTTCGATACTGAGTTTCAGTAATTGATTCATAAACTCCATGTTGGGCTTTATTGCTTGGATAAAATGGAAATTGTTTTTGTTGGGTACTTTTCATGGTCAAAATTTTACAATATTTTCCTAGATAATAATATAGTTTTTGGAGTAGTTCGTCATTTAATTAAGGGTTATAAAAACGTAAAAGAATAATAAAGTAATTTTAAACAATATGTTAAATTTTGTATTGAGTATTGAGAGCATCCTATCTTTTTGTTAACTAGGCTAAGAAAAAATTTCATTAATTTTTGTTAACCAAGATTGTATGTTCTCTGTTGATGATATTATTTTAGTGGGTGAATCTAATGAAATCCTAGCTGTGAAGATGGAGACTTGGATAAACACCCTAGAATCAAAGGGGTTGAGGATTATTCGAAGTAAAATAGAATACATGGAATGCATTTTTAGTGGAAAAGTCAGTAATGAAGACATGAAGATTAGAATTCAAAATCAAGAAGTTTCTCAATATAAACAATTTAGCTACTTGGGGTCACTTGTTCAAATAAATGGTGAGATTAACAATGATGTGATAAAGAGAATTTAAGCAGGATGGAGGAAATGGTGAGAAGCTAATGGTGTGCTTTGTGACAGAAGAATTCCAACAAGGTTGAAGGGAAAATTCTGTTCTAAAGAACTGCCATTAGATGTGTGATCCTCTATGGTGCAGAATGTTCGCCTATCAAAAAGCATTAGGCTTAATGTGTACATATGGTACAGATGTGAATGCTAAGGTGAATGTTGAGTGTAACTAGGAGCAATTGAAACAACTCTCTTATTAGGGGAAGTTTGGGAGTAGCCCCCATAAATGAGAAGGTTAAGGAAAAAAAGCCATCTTAGATGGTTTGCTTATGTGCTACGCTCATGTGTTAAGAAAACTAGGGAATGCACTTGTTAGATGAGGTTGTCATATTACAGTTGAGGAAAACAAAAAATGGGTAGACCTAAACATATGTAGTTTGTAAGCATAAAGAAAGACATCCAAGATTTGGGCATTAATGCTTATTTAGCTCTTAGTAGAAATAAATGACAGAAAACAATTCTAGCTCTATCCCCATAGAGTTGGGATATGTTTAGGATGATGATGATAATGATGAGGCAAGATTGGAAGCTTGTTTTAGGTTATAATAATTTTCAAAATATGCAACATTTTTCTTCTTGGTCTCCAACTTACAAACTATTAGATTAGTTTATGAAAAAATATAAACTTCTTTATCTAGGTCAACATTGTGAGAGGTAGACTTGAAATCTAGATGGAAGATTTTCTTATGACAATTCCCAACAAAATAAAGAATTAATTCTCTGCTTTTTTTTCCCTTTGCTTGCAAGGGTTTCATTAAATTCAACTAATAGATTTGATCTTTTTATGCATAAACATGGACTTGTGCACTAGCTTTTCATCATTAATATCTCCATCCAAATTTCTTCACTTATCCATATAAAATGCTTTCTAATGAGTGTTGACACATGGTTGTGATTATATAATTTAGTTGACTGGCATAAATAATCTCTAAATACATGGAAAAAAAATCAACCATATAGAATGAAGAAGCTCTGGTCTGGGTTTGTGGAAAATACGTATATTAGGTTTTGGCTTTTGTAGTAGAAAAATTCAGAACATTTGGTATTTTTTTCATGTCATCAATACTGCTTGATGCATGAATGCACCACTTCAACAGGTTGCAGGTGCAATGAGAGGTAAATTTTCTTAAAGTTCATTGTACCCATTTCTAAACTTAAACTGAAACTGAAACTGAAACTGAAGTTTTTTACTTACATCCATTATGACCCATTGGATCTATTGGACCAATTTCAGAATTCCTTTTAATGGCATTTTTAAAAATATATAACCCAGTGATGCTGACTGGAATTGAACCATTTTTATCTTTAGTAAACAGCTCCTTAGGCCTTGAAATCATATTGGTCTTTCTGGGGCACTATTAGCAAATTCTTTTGTTTTGCCTTTCCATTAACATTGGGATATTCATTTTGCATTCCCTTTTGAGTTACTGTTTCCATTTCGGATCTTTATGCTTCTCGTGCACTTTGACATTCTTCCTCACAAGCCTATGCATCCTTAAATTGTGTTATACCTATGTGTTTCGAAAATGAGTATGATGCTGAGAGAGTTCTGTATGCTTGGGGTATCATCCAGTAAGTGTATATGTTAAGCTGAAATCGTCTTCACCATCTGATCGACCAAAGAAACCCCATCATGTATTTTATGTCAAATGCCTTTTGATATACATGAAACTAGTCTAGTCCAGAAGCCATATGAAAGGTGGGAACACAAAAATGTTCCCAAACCAAAATATCCTAGCTATACAATCTTTCTTTTGCAAGCATATATTATTGTTGTTACCTAAAGATTACAATGACCTTAATCTTAAATTCACAACAGATTACATTGATCATGCCTGTTCTAAATTGAGCATGTTTTATTTTTCATGAA
Organism: Gnetum montanum; assembly: GCA_015680685.1. Taxonomy (NCBI): domain Eukaryota; kingdom Viridiplantae; phylum Streptophyta; class Gnetopsida; order Gnetales; family Gnetaceae; genus Gnetum; species Gnetum montanum. The sequence continues at coordinate 666,514 of MNCI01014205.1, forward strand.
TTATTAAACATTGTTATGAGACGTTATACGGTCATTAGTGTTTCATTTTTGGGTTCATCGCAGCTTTTCTGCATTGCTTAGTTTGACCTTTTGATGTTTGTTACACAGTTTGCTAGACTCAATTTATTTACTATCTTATGCAGCATTGGAGATAGAATTCACACGATCTCAGATTGTCGCTGCAATTCCAGGAACGTTCTTTTGTGTATGGTATGCATTGAAGAAACACTGGCTTGCAAACAATATTCTGGGATTGGCATTTTGTATACAGGTCTGTATTTAGAGAAGTGAATACTTTGTTGGTCGTTTATGCTTTCTTGCATAATTTCATCAAATTTATCTTATGTTTCATGGGAGCCATTTTATCAAATTTTGTTGGTCTTTTTTTGTTTTTCTTCAGGGTATTGCAATGTTGTCTTTGGGGTCATTCAAAACCGGTGCCATACTGTTGGTAATTCATTCAAAACTGTAAAATAGCAATTTTTGTTAAGTCTGTTGCTTGTCACCGACCTACGAGGAGATTGTATTATTGTGTACTTGTTATTGTATTCATTGGTGTCTTTTTTGTCATGGCTTATTATAACAGGCAGGACTCTTTGTGTATGACATTTTCTGGGTCTTCTTCACTCCTGTGATGGTCAGTGTAGCGAAATCATTCGATGCTCCAATTAAGGTATCATTTTAGTATGCTAGTGGTCCTGTATTTTTTGTTTCTAAGGGTACTGTAAATCAATATAGGCTATTCCATTTTTTTTATATGGGGTTTAGCAGATTTAGTGTATTCTATGTTCCATTAATACATGCTTTTCAAGTATTTTTAATGGGTTTTCGTTTCTTCATGTTGGATCAGCTTCTCTTTCCTAGATCTGATCCATCAAAACCATACAGCATGCTTGGGCTTGGTGACATTGTTATCCCAGGTGAGTTCCTCTACCAACGGACATGGGCAACGTGTTATGCAGGATATGAAATTTAGTTGTGCATTTTTTTGTAGTTCTACATCGATTTGTAACTTCTCAGTGGTTATGTAGGAATTTTTGTTGCACTTGCATTGAGGTTTGATGTCTTCAGAGGTCAGGGAGAAAGGTATTTTAAAAGTGCATTTCTGGGATATGTCGTTGGCTTGGTTACAACTATAATTGTGATGAATTGGTTTGAAGCAGCACAAGTAAGTTGGAAAAATCCGAAATCTGTTTGCTTTAAACTTGATAATTTGTTTTACTTCGTACATGCTAATTGATTGCCTTTCAAATTTCTATAATTCTCTTAATTTAAACTTTTTTGAAAGAAATTTTTACATTGGTGTTGCAGCCTGCGCTCTTGTATATTGTTCCTGGTGTGATTGGATTTTTGGCTGTGCACTGTATTTGGAATGGAGAAGTCAGACCGGTATGATTTCTTGATCCAAGAATATTTGCTTAGCTTATTTCTTATCATGTTGGTTACACACATAACATCTGGATAATATCATGTTTCAGCTATTGGATTTCGATGAGTCAAAATTACCCAGTCAAACTGGTTCCGATGGAACATCAGCCAAGTCAGATGGAGATGGTGTAGGTACAGATAGCAAACCAGCTAACAAATCAGACTAATCAGACTAGAAAGATGCTAATGTCTTCGTGTATTTGGAAATTTTTTTTTGGCTGAGCTCAATGCCCCTTTAGAGAATGAATGGCATTTTCTAGAATTTTGAAATTTATATTTATAAAGTAGTACTACTTAAAAATTCTGTTAAGGTAAATGGGTGCCAAAACAAGGGCATGTTTTGCAGGCGGTAATAACTAATTGACCATGGTAATTTGTTTTTGCAATCTCCTTCCAATGTAAAACGTTTCACAATACAGACAAAATGGTTTTAGCATTTTTCCTTTGAAATGATAAGTGGAAAATTAGTTTTCTTGTTATAAAAACAACTCAGTGGGTCGCATCTACCTGCATGGTCACATTTACAACAGTGTGGCCCAGAGTTACTGAAAAAAAATCTCGTTAACAACATTTTGGCCCAGAGTTATTTAAAAAGTTTTTTTTTTAAAAAACGAGAACAAACTTCATGTGATCTTATAACAGCAATTCAGAATATTTATTTGGTAAGGTTATGGTTGTAATCACTCGAGTTATGATCTTATTGTGAGCGGAAAACAATCACTAAGTTTATTGATGTATAAAATCTGCCAGGTCGAGATTGGATATTTAAGGCTTTTGATGGTGATTATTGCATTAGGGTAGCAACCTTTAATTTTTGAAAGATGAATCATAGCATATTTTGACCTTACAGTTGAACTTGGACTTATGATTTGTATTAAAAAATCTTGTATAATCAAGGTTGCAAGGTATAGTAAATCTTTTCAGTCTTAGTCTTTGCATGATTTGGAAAGAAACAAAAATACATTACCCAAGAGATGATGTCTATGTCATGAGCCTAGTTTGTATATGTATAAAGTTTCACCTAAGAGTGGGCGTTTGGATTTGGATGTATATTTAGATCTAACATATGTGAGATGCTTATGGTGTATATAACAAGTTTTTAAACTTTGATTTTTTTTATCATATATGAACAATTAGCTATTTGAATTGAACTTATAAAGTGAATGTAGGTTACAAATAGTAGTAACTATTCTCTCGGAAAGTGTTTTTTTGCCTTATCTCATAAAAAGTATCTTTACCATCTTGCTTTCTTTATTTCATCTACAATGACTAAGTGGATTATGGTGCAATTGTCTAGACTTTATTTAGCCTTGTGTACATGATCGAATATCATCTACAATCACTAACTTCACTATGATGTAGTTGTCTGGGCTTTCTAGTGCCTTGCATATGTGACAGGGAATTGAAATTTGAAGTGACAAAGGAATAAGCTTCCTAATTACGTAAATTCATGGTTGTATTCCAAAAAGAAGTATTACCATTTTCTTAAAAAAAATTCTTGGGACTTTGATATCCATCATTTCATTGAATTTGTTTATGTACTGAAATTAAGTAAAGTTTGTTTATGAATTTTATTAGACCTTTGTATTCATCATTTCATTAAAGTTACCTTTGAGCTTAAATATTGAAAAATAGGAGCAAGTGATGGAGCATGGTGTGGGAATGGGTGTGTGAGAACTTTTTGATCATTTAACATTTTTGTATTGATTTATTTTTTATTGCATATCAAAAGGATGCTATCTTTTGGAATGATGGTAAGGTGTTTGTTTCTCAAGCCACAAGGGATGGGTTTAGGTGGTACAACTACTCAAAAAAGTAGTGATGAGCATTGGCAACCTTGCAAAACCCCATTTGGTAGGATGAGCATTGAGCTTGTGTGAAAACCCTTTTTTATTTATTGCACATTAAAATGTTACAAATATCTTAGATTCTTAAGTTGGCAAAAAGAATACTTGGTAATTTTCTTAAGGATGTTTTCAAAACTTATAGCATGTATATTTTTATTGTCCAATAAATTCAAAAGCTCTATGGATGTAATAAAAATTTCAATTTTAAATGACTAACTATAAAGAACCATTTCAACAAAATGTATAAAATAAATTTCCAATAAAGAAGAATGATGTAAACATTAAAATATGACAAATATATTAGATTTGCAAGTTGCAGAAATGTTTTTATCATAGTAAATATCAAAGTAGTGTGTTAATTAGGAACGTGCTTGGAACAACACTCCTAGGTTGGCATGCATAGAGTGTTGGTACTAGGCTTTGAACTTAGTATTTTTGAGTGCAATACAGTGTGCTCAGTATTAATGCATAGTGTTAAAAAAAATTACAATAAAAAATAAAAAAGCTTTTAAGAAAAAATAAAATAATTTTCAAATAAAGAATAATACAAAAGTTCAGTTCCAATAAATATGTTGATATGCCACATCATTATGCTTAATCAAAATTTGTGTTTACATCCTTGCTCTCAAAGAGAAAATATTCTTGAATATTGTATAAAAAGATAATTTAACATGTCCTTCCCACCAAATCAATAGTTTAGAAAGGTTGTCTCTAGATCCAAAGCAAGTTCAATTGAGCAAAACTAGATCATTGAAATTGCCCAACAAAGTGTATAATACCTACATTGGATCTTGGATGTCTAGTACCCCTCACTATAAGAATGGGAGAGTCATACCTCTCTTGCCCATAAGAAACCAAGTATGTAGATCTATGTAGGTTAAGTCCTAGTTATATGCTTATAATTGGTGAGGGAGGAAGAGGTTGGGGCCTTGGGGTTGAACATGTAAAGGGGTGCTGAAACCAAAAGTAATTTGACTTTAGGTACACCCTAAGATATATAGCTAATATGATGTATTAAAAAATTTATAATAATAAGATATTAGTCTAGTGGTAAGGGTCTTGACCTAGCAACCCTAGGTCATAGATTCGATTTCATGAGGTAGCATTGAGTTATAAATTAAAATAAATTTCTATAAAAGGAATTTTGAAACTAGTTTGATAGATCCAAGGAGTCTTAAAAATTTTAGTTTTAGTTTTAAATAGATATATAACAATTGATGAATGTTGATTTAGTTGATCGTGCGTTGATGTATGTCGTGCTTTGTCAGCGCGTCAATGTTGACATAAATGCAATATAAATACAATCCACCCACCACGTTTATGACATCATTTAGTCATTTCCTTATTGAAACTTTGTCAGTTTGTTTCCATAGCAATTAGTAATAGTCATTGAGTGCTCATAGTGTGAACCAAGTGGATTGCATGAAATTTTATTTGAGTGAAATGTACCTAAACACATTTTCATGGTAGCAATAAAATCGAGATCCATGTTCTTAATTGCAGCACTTGGCTTAGCACTTTAATTTCCTTTCTTGTAATTTACTTTTAACTATTTTTTAATTTTAGACTTGATCAAATCGAATAAGTATGACTAACTTTGAGTATAAAAGCATTAACATTTGTTAATCCTAACAATGGATACTTGGTAACCCAACAATAATAGATGTTTAGGATGTGTACAATAAGTTGGGAATGGATACTCCATGCTTAAGCTAGATTAGATTTAGTCCTTGTCCTTAGATTTAATAGAAATTTAATGTTTTAATAATAATATTCTTATCATTTACCTCAATCACACTTAACCATATTAATTAAGGCTACCCAAGTGTGATTGAGAAGACAACCAACGATCTTATGCTTAGCTATCTAAGGTATTTGAACTATCCTCAATCCATAGAATTCAACCAGATTATGTATGAGCATTTATGATTTGTATAGTTGGCTGTATGGTTAAATTTACCACTCATCATTAGCGAAATTCATCAACACTACCTCAAATAAGGAAAACCACTTGAAATGATAGTAAGATGCTTGTTTCTCAAGTTTTAAGACTTAGGTTTGAGCCTAACCATAGCCACTTGAAAGAGGTTAGGCATTTGTTCATCTACCAAGCCTCCCAAAACCTTGCCATGGCAATATGAACATTGAGCCTCTTGGTGACGATCCTTTATAATGATGCCTTTATATTTGGTTGGGGATAGGTCAAAACTTTAAAAAATGACTATAAATACACATAAAGACATATAGCCAATATGATAATTTAGAATAATTATAGAGGAATATAACAATTTGCCTAACAAGATAATGGTATGAATACTTAGTTTACATATCACTAAAATAACAGTAAAAATGATACAATTCTCTATATTGTTATCTCAATCAATTTAATGATATTCGTAATACAATTAATAACTTCTACCTTTTATGTGCATTCCACGTTCTCTACCTGCAATCAATCATTCATGATTTTTGGAGTTGCATTGTGTGGACTTTTTAGCGCTTTATATGTCTACTATAAACTTCATTGGTACATCCGGTACATCCGACTAACTTTTACTGCTTCCACTTCCACAAATCACACCAACTTCATAAATATAGTGCTGCATGATTTTATTGCAAAAGCTGATTTATCATTCACCTTTTCTTCGTGCAAAATGTATGTCAAGTCTCTGCACAAATACTCTTATTTGGTTTTTACGCAATTGAGTGTCTTCCAATCCTTTTCTTCCTCAAAGGTTAAAGTCTCTCCTCTCCCTGTATTCCTCTTCACATTTTTTATCTTTGTATACGTCCTTATGGACTATCATCGATTGTTAAGATGATATTAGTATCTTCCACTCCTGGATTATCAACAATCTAAAATAAATATGATTGGTATCATGGTGTTGGTTTGTTAACCAGAAATTTGAAATTACATTAGAGATTTTATTTATAATATTTTAACCCAGGAACATAATCCCGCATTTACGTATTTCTTAAAGAAACAACGTTGGTTTATTCTCTAATATCACTTGTAACATTTCATTAACTCGTATTCCTAAAAGTCAAGGCTGCTGCTTAATATTCCTACGTATTTTAACATTATGTTCATTAACTGTTTGAAATAATGCTTAAAACAAGTCTGAAGGAAAACAATATAAACTAACCACTTGAACCACCTATCTATCACCAGTCCAAGGAAGGAAAAGATAAAGGAAAGAAAATAAGAAACTTTTCTATAAAATGTACCGCAGGGCTTCTTCTGTTGGAGAAAATTAAACCAAATGCAATTTGATGTGCAAACGATGCCAGGCAGCCAAGATGTAACGTCTAATCATAATTGTTTCGCTATTGCACGAGATTTGTTATAGTCCATTCTTGTATCCAAAAGTATCTATTCTGCAACAGGATTGCTCAGCCAGTACCACTATATACATGGAAAGATGCCCAGCCCGAACCCCAGACGAACCCCAGACGTGGTAAGAAATCGTTCACCCAAGATAACTTCAATGGTAAAAACATTTTTTCAAAATACTTATTCAAGCCTTAGCCCCAAACTGCCTATAAGCTTGTACAATGCTTTTCGACCCCATTCCAAGTCACCTTCAAATAAGGAATCACCTGTTCTATGATTTACGACTTTTGGTTCTTCTTCACCTTTGTCTATGTCAGGAGATGTAGCATGCTCTCCACCATCGTTTGCAGCAGAGGACTGTAAAATTATCATATCAGAGCGATATTTTATGGAACTAACTAATTTCATCACATAAGATCAACCTATTTAAGAAAAAGGTCAATCCACAAAATTGCAGTAAATTTGTCAATGACACCTTGCTTTTACCTGTCACACTTCCAATCCTTTCAAATAAGCTCTCTACTAAAGAATGTACATCTGATAAAGCAATGCTATATTATTTTTTAAAAGTGATTACTGAAACAATTATCTTAAATATTAAAGATGAAAATTTTTACAGCTATGCAGGAAACATCAAGCTAAGAAATTAATAGGAAATGGCCAAACTATGAAAAATGCAGTTGCCATAAACAAATAAGACAATGTAAACAGTGTAAGGAGCTTTTTTAAAATATATATATTTTCATTTCATTTAGTCTTCAAAAAATACTAAAACAATTTTTGTATTACATCCACGTGACAACTGAAGGTTGCATAATAAATCACCTAGATTCTCGGTTTAGGAAATGAAGTCACCTTCAATGTCTAGGATTTGAAACCCTAAACCAACGGAGGATTTATTTCAGGGTTGGATGAATAGGTTTTCAATACAATAATTAGGGTTTATTTGTCATATCCAACCAAATAAGCATATCTACCATAAAAAGCAAAAATGCTGAAATGCAATGACTAAAATGTAGAAAGCGATAAGATGCAGCGACAGAAAACTAGTATAAAACCACAAGATGCAATGCAAGGATTATAAAGAACTAAAACAATAACAATAATAATTAGAGAACATATTTGATTGATGATCCACATTACAACCGCTGCCAGATGACAAGGATTCAAGGGATACATCATTAACAAATGGATAGAAGAATTTGAAAAATAAGAACAAATTTGGGATTCCCAATCTATGAAATAGGTGGATGAGATTTATATTTTTCAAATTTTTGTTGTTGTAAAGTTACGTATCTCTAAACCCTCTAATCACGGACGCACTGGTAGCCTCCGTTTTCTCGGTCCAAACTCTGAACTCTCAAAAAATGTTAGATTCACTAAATCCAATCATGGTTGGCTAGATTGATTAAATGTGATCGTAGTTTTCAAATTCATTGAACCTTGCCATGGTGTCTTGATTTATTTCTGCAACATCAAACTTTCTTTGTTTCCTTGACAACAAGAGACAACTTGGATGAAATAAAAATACGAAGACCCACAGAACTCTAAACAAACAGCAGACTTTCCTGATGGAAAAATTCAATGATCAAACCATTATTTGCAAAACAAAGGTTTTCCCTCTAGGTCTTGTGATATTAATTGATAAGAAAATTTCACATAAACATGTGCAATCTTTGCAGGTGTACAAATTCTTAAATGTAAAGACGTTGGATATTTGATAGTGCTGTTTTGATAAATAAAAATACACAAGCCCTAAAAATAAAACTCGATTTCTACCTCAATTTTCATGATCAGACTGCAGATTAGGGGAAGTGATTAACCATTACTAGATTATTTTAAGGTAAAAGGGGATGAACTATAGTGCAAACACTACCAAATGTAAACGACAGGTTATCTTCTAGAGTAAAATTTTTCTTTCATTTATGAATTCTCTTTAACCTTTGAAAGCTTAGCTACATATTTTCAGATATGAAATATTGGCTTAAAGATATCTACAGTACATTTTATATTGGTATACCTTCCACCACATAACTTTCATAACATACAAATTAGAATATCAAGGTGTTTAATGGTTGGTCAAGGCATCCACTAAGATACACAAGTATTATGCAAAAAAATAAAAAATAAAAAAGGTTCAAATGAACCTGGTTCAATAGATTCATAAGGTCTTGGACATAATTAAGAATAAATTTAGTTACGGTTTCATTAATTTCCAACTGCTAATTGAGAAATGAAAGAGAATCAAACATTTGAATATAATTTACAAGTGCGTGCCAATTAAATCCTTAATATATTGGTGGGAAAAAAATGATCCCCCATACTACCTCCTAGCCAAAGTATGGTGCTCTAAAATTTGATAAGGAAATATCTTGAAGAGAATAATATGGAAAATCAAATCCAAGATTTTTTTCCCCTTATTTCTGAACCGAAAAAAATATACTAGATAAGGGGGCATGCTCAAGAAAACAGTCAAAACACATCCTACATGATATCTCCATGATCTGCATGCTTCAGAAATCCTGTAGAGAATGCTTTGCATAAAAGGTATTTCTAAATCAAATTACCATTGACAGAATGTGATATACATCTCCCTTGGACAGGCCGGACAACAAATAGTTCTTGTCGGGCTGGAAAAGCACATATGTTACATAATTAGATGTAATTCTTTTTGAAAAAATATTATCTATTTAAACCTAACATTAAATTTATTATTACACCAAAGAAAGCCCCAAGGGATCTATTGCTATTCAACTTTATTGGTATTTAATTCTATATGTTCAACTCCTATGTTAACGATGTTTTCTTCAAAAGATATCCTATAAACCACAGGTTCAATCCCAATGGGTTATATCAACAGAATTGTTAAAAAAGGCCAAAATTGAATTTTGTCTTATAGACCCTTGCATGGACATGCTAAAAGCACTTCAGCTTCAGTTTCAGATATCCAAAATATTCTCAAAGAATAGATTTATAATCCAAATTTTGGTTCCATTGGATCATGGAAAATGATAACAAAAACTACATCACGTTTTAATAAAAACAGTCAGGAAAGGACTAGAATTTTCTGCAGAAAGAAAATTAAAGCAACTAACTGGTACGCTATGATTTATAGACATATAAAATTGAGCAATTAAAGTTCAATTTGATTGGTCATATGATTCAAGTATCCCCTGTTTTGGGTTCAGGTTACAAACAATTTAACTATCTTGTTACATCTTTAGGAATCCATCAACAGAAAATCAAGTTAATCTAGTGTTTACAGATATTTTGCAAACTAAACAAGTCATCAAGAATCTTCATGCCAAAGTAATCAATTAGCTTGAAAGTCAACTGTGCATGCAACATCTGGGTGTGTCGCCCCAGAAAAAAGAAGGAAAAATAAAAATAAATCCAGCACTATCACTCTCAAAACAATTCTTCCTGAGCAAAATATATTACAAGCAAAATGGATTCATAAAAGGCATAAAGGATTCATAAGAGCAATCCTCTATCTACTCTAAAATGTTCAAATCCTCTATCTCTTAATGACTAATTCTACTCATACATTTCATCATGTTTACTGATTTGCCATCTCCAGCTGTTTGAAAATAACAAGACCAGAAATATTTGAGAGACTTGAATTGTTAGTTGATATGGTTTTGACGTTGACATTGTCTGATACCAGAATCAAATGTTAAAACTCCAATCAAAAAGTCTACAACCCTAAGTAGCTTATCTTGAAATCAAAATTCATGAGGCATTATCTCCTACAATAGCACTTGTATTTACGCGTTAAGCATACCTTGGTATTGCTTCTTCAGCAAAATCAAGTAAGGTTAAGCAGCACATATAAAACTGCTTAAATTATCATAATTGATAATCAACCTGTGAAGATGGCTGAACATTGCTGAAGCAAAGTGAAATACACAGAATGCAATTCTAGTGAGAGCATATACATAGAAGATACAGCGATTAAACTAAAATTAAGAGTTTGTACTTTTGCTTAGGTTTGCATGCAAGAGAAATCAATGAAAACATCACATACAGAATTTGAATTGGTTAAAGGAAGTTTATCCAAATTAAAACTTAGAAGTTGCGTAAAATATACCAATTATAGAAAGTACGCTATTTGGACAATCAAGAGGCAAGAAAGAGAGGTTTGAAAAATAGTGACAATACCTTTAACAAGGTTTGAAGTGCTATTTTTAGAACCTTTAGATACGAAATCCTTTCAGTAAATGATCTTCCTCGCCAAATTTGAGAGTGTATAGGAGATCCATAGTAGGACATGAAAAGCTTTAAGAGAAAGATCCAAGGTATGCTAAGGCAAGAAAGTAATCAAAACTTGCTGCTCACCATGTGACCACCCTGTGCTACTGGTGCCAAAGAAGAGTGAATGCTAGAGAATGTGTACTGATTTCAAGGCATTAGATAAAACTGCTGTAAAAAACAGAGATCCTCTTCCTCGAATCAATCTGCTACATTCAACAAAATTTTTCAGCAAGCTGGACTTAAAATCACGATATCATTTGGTGTGTATTAAGGAAGACTACTTTATGACTAAGCAAGGACCATCCAAATGGCTATGCTGCCATTTAGGGGCATTTTATGAATAGTTATTTTAAGATTTTCCTGATGATTTCGTGGTAGTTTGTTCAGATAATATAGTGATATTTAGGAGAAGTTGAGAAGAACATCTACAGCACATTGAAAAAGTACTAGGCAACTTGCAAGAGTGTCAACTAAAGCTAAAAATGAAGAAATGTGAATTTGGGAAGCATTGTTTGGTGTATTTAAGATTTGTGGTAGGCAATGGGCAAATTTGAGTGAATCTAACAAAGATTAAATCCTCTTCAAGTGGCCAAGTTAAGTTTCATGGAAGCATGTTAGTATGTGAGGAATTTATTATGAATTTTTCACCAACTGTACATTTGCACTCTCTTGCAAGAATTAATGCCAGAGTTCAATGGGGAAGCAAACATGAAAATATATTTCAACTCCTAAAAAAGAATATTTGCCAAATCTTCAAAGGATTTTTTGAAAGTTTAACAAATGTATCAGCATATGCAATGGGAGCTGTATTATTACAAGATGGCAGACCAGTGGTAGGTGACAATTATCCCATTTCCAATAGGAGATCTTTGCACTTTCTCAGGCATTTAAACAATGGCAAACATACTTTCCTGGAAGAGAGGTAATAGTGCATACTAATCAAAAGTACTTGAGTTTTTGCAAACTCAATCTAAATTGCAGTAGGTAGACACATGAAATGAATATCCTATTTATAGCCATTTAATTTAGTGATTAAATATAAGAAAGATGATACTAACAAGATGGCAGATATGCTGTAAATCCCAATTAGAAATAGTTTCTTGCTCAGAGCTACAAAGATACAGCCATTAATTCATGAAGAGTATGTTGATTTGTATGGTGCTGATGAGTATTTTGCAGAAGCAGTCAATAAGATATCCAGAGGCTGTCTTGAATTTCCTTTTAAAATGGGATTATTATACAAAGGACAGAAACTGTGCATGCCAAACCAGGCTGACAAACTATGTTGCATAACAGAAAGACATGCTTCCAAAATAGTAGGACACTTTTGTATATAGAAGACATTATTAAATTTCAAAAGGTATGCTTTTTTGGCCAAATATGCAGAATCATCATCATCCTAGCCTTTTCCCACCAAAATGGGCCAGATATACATAATAAAAACAAAGGATTTATCACCCAGCGGCTCAATGCTCATCCTGCCAAGGTGGGGTCCTGGGAGGGTCAGTCAATGAGCAAAAGCCTAACCTTTTTCAAGTGGCTACGCCCGGCTCAAACCCAGGTCTTACAACTTGAAAAACAAGCACTTTACCATCCCTCCAAATGATGGTCCTTGCCAGATATGTGGAATGATGTTTCCAAATTTACTAGACGATGTGTTCTATGCAATATTCTAAAGCCTTTGAACACACCATAAGGTTGGGGCTGCACATTCTTTTGTCAATACCCAACCAACCATGGAGGAGTTTTTCCATGGACTTTCTTACCCTCAAACTGAAAAAAAACATGATCATTTGTTTGCAGTGTTAGATAGATTCAGTAAAATGATTAATTTGATACCCTGTAAGATGAAAATTGTAGGAGAAGAAATCGCTTAATTGTTTTTTCAACATATTTGAAAGCACTTTGAATTTCCTTCTATCATGTCTGACAGAGATAGAAGATTTCTCAATAATTTCTTGAAAGCTTTATGGGGAATGATGGAAACCAAATTGAAAAGAAGTACTGCATTTCATCTTCAAACAGATGGACGGGCAGAAATTGTAAACAGTTTGGTGGTGTACCTTCTGTAAGATCACAATTCCAAGCATCCAAAAACTTGGGATAACAATTTACCTTATCTGCAATTCACAATCAATAGGACTGTGCACAGTTCCACTCAGAAAACCGCATTTGAGGCTTGTCTGGCTTAAAGCCCATTTAATATAGAATTTTCATATTCTGATGATAATTATACAAAGAAGGAAGTAGAAGATAGAAGCATGGCATAGAGCTCTTTAAAGAATTTTTGGAAAAGACGTACAAGGAAAGACATGATCACCATGGAGTTCAATTTCCTTCCAAGTTCAAGATTTGCTATGGTTTTACTTGAGCTACGATCATCTAAAAGGTGTATGAAAGAAATTAAAACCAAGTAGGTATGGACCATTTAAAGATCTAAGAAAAATATGGGATATCGAGCACATATGAAATTGTATTCAGCTGTTACTGCTGAAACTTGATGTTGCTTGAACCCTCTTTATTGGAGTCTCAGGTTTCCATCTTGCCTCCAATAGACTTGGTAGCACCTAGAATTGAGGGAAAATTCGAATAGGTTTTTATTACGTAGAAGAAAAAAACTTAAACAAGAAAAGGAAGATTGAATATTTCCACATTGGAAATACAATTGCCTAGAAAAGCAAAATGGTTTGGTCCGGAACAAGGACAGAAAACTTTTCCCCACCTTGATTTTGACTTAGCAGGAGCATGAAGTTGTCCATAAGTGGCCTTCATTGATGAGAATCTGCAGAAATCTTCAGTTGGCGCATGTTATGTAATAGTTAATAATGCCTATACCTATCCATCGTACAACCCAACAATTAATTGCTAAACACGCTTTCCAGAGCCATCTAAGGACTCTTCCTTGGCATAGTCCCACATGATGGATAGCCATTAATAATTAGAGAATATGTTAAGTAAATAAATTGTAATTACTTATAGTTAATTTAACCATAATTCCGTGGTTATAAGAAACTCTCAAGTTGGCTGCCAACTTCCAAGTCGTGTTGTTAGGAATTAGGACAAGGGTAGTAGGATGATAAGGACGCTTTTTTGAAGTACGCAGTTGTACGGAAGCCCAAACAATGCAATGTTAAACGTCTTCGGTTAAAAGTTAACAGATAAGCACGAGCGTTATTCTTCAAAAGAAAATTCAATCAACGGTTTTCAATAAAATTTCCAATCATCAATAATTGAATATCCAATCCCCAAATTTTGAAGTCCAGTTAACATTTTGAACCTTACATGGCGGTTCGTAATACTGCGTCCATCATCGTAGTTTCTTTACAGCAAGCATGCATGGAGTGACCTATTTAAGAGAATTATGCCACAAAATTGGCGTTAACGATCACGTCGAACCGAAAAAGCCAAGTAACTTGTAACCCATCAGTTTAGAGTTCGGCAAAGATGCTAACATACTCGGTCATGAGTAAAAACAAAAAACAAAAAACAAAAACAAAAAACGCTCGTATTTCTGAATATTCATGGAGATCCCAAAAGCAGTAAAATCCGATTAATGCTGACCTAAAACAATCCAATGTAAGACATCATGGATATCGTGAAGGAGATGCTTTTAGACAAGATTTTGCATATAGAAAATATCATGCAGTTATAAATCGACTCCAAAATACTGAATTCAAGCTCTACAAGGTAGCGCAGACAAAGAAGATAAGTTTTGGAAGCTGTCGAAATAACTTTAGCTTACCTCCACCACACTTGAAGCGGCTTCTTCCTCCTTCAAAAAAGGCGTTTCTGAGCTACTAGAACTCTCTCCTTCTCGAAAATCGACCGAATCATTGATCGGAGCAGAAGTAGTATACTGATTGTTCTGCTCGTAATCAGTGGCCAAATTGCTGTTTTCAATCGAAAGAGGCCCCGCATTTTCTTCTGAAACGTTACTCGGACTGACTGCGGTTAACATTCCAGGAACCAGAACGGGAACCTTACCATCATCGTACCCTTCTTCCACTTTTTCTTGCTCTTGATACACAGAAGCCAGAGTATCCATCTCAGCATCCTGCAAATCAATTCCACTCTCAACTTGCATAAATTGCAGCCGTTGCTGATCTTCAAATCTTTCTTCTTCTGCTGCTGCTTCTTCTTCTTCGACGACAAACGTAGAAAGAGATTCCCAATCCTGCGACACTAAAATACTGGATGACGTCTGCCACGTTTGGAACATGCGATCAGGCCCCGGCTGCCACTGTATCTCTCCCATCTGATCCGTAAGAATAAACTTAAACAGGATATTCTTCCCTGCCGGAAGATCCTATCATGAAACCACACACACAGCGACGATTTAGCAAATGCTCGAAAAATAGCTCAAAAGACATTTAACCTGAAATAAAAGCAAGTTCAAAGGAGCATTTAAGACCGAAATGCAAGGCATTTGTTGGAGAACTTGGAAACTGGGGTATCATTTGAAGCTGTGATGCATTTGACCTTTAAAATAAATTTAAAATTAAAAACACTTTTTCAGATAAAATGTATTTTCTACGAAATTCTTAAAATATGTCATTCTTTTGTCATGCTATCTTATAACGGTGCTGAATGTTACGGTAGAAACGCCAATGCTTAAATGATCAAATGGATGTTGAATATCAGAGGAAGACTTACAGTGACTTCTATTTTTAAATAAATGCCAAAATGACATCTTAAATACTTTCGACATGTTCATACAAGCCCAGATAAATAACTGTGGGACAAAATCTAACAACAAAATAAAAAAATTCATGAAAAAAGGATTGAAAATGATGGAAAGAAATGGCAAATAAACAATGATTCACCCATATAACCGATCCCATTTTTGTTCGAACAAGGCTACGATGTCATCCTGTTAAATTTTTGAAAGGATAAGTCAATTTTACCAGGTGAGGAGTGATCCAGATATCTCCAGGCGACCATTCCATGGGAACGGCCTCCTCTGCGTTCCACGAGCCGAGACGGGGATCCTCCCCTACCAGACCGAACTTCTCGCCGAACATGCACTGCTTCTGCAGCTGAACCCTAACCCTCGCTCTTACGCCGCTTGCATCTTCATCGCTGCCAATTTCTGCTCTCGCTATTCCCACTCGTCCTCTGCTGCTGCTGCTGCTAACCTTGACGTTTCCGCGCCGTCGGAAACCATTTCTATCAGAAATTCTGCATACGGACAAAGCTGATGCTGATGATGATGATGATACGCTGCTGCATCTTACGATCTTTGCCGGCAAACTGCAGAAGCGAGCTTTGAAATCAGGATACACATGAACATGAGAAGAGCAGGCAACAACAACAATGTGCTCCAGCGATGCAGCCGAAGATCTCATCATCATCATCATCACCTCTGTGTCTGAGATTACAATACCGGGTACACAAACGCACTATCAAAAATAAATGGAACACGCGCGAATGCAATAATCCGAGCTTGTGCCTGAGCTTGGAGCCGTAGAAAGAGAATCGGATACTAGTCGACTTAACGTGTAACCTGTGCAGTCGCCCTGTCAAATTGGATAAACTCCATACTTGCAGGACATGACTGAGGGCGGAAAAAGACACTTAGTTGCGTGAAGTTCGCGCAAGGAAAGATACTTGTGGCTCCGATCTATGAACGAAGCTTTCAGCATCTGTGTTTGTCTTCCTGTGTCTGCTACTCTGCATTTACTTAATCTACGGCCAGCGCAGATTAATACGGCGCAGAGAGTAGAACAAAGATTAATACAGCACTGCGTGAATGTAGAAAAGTATCCCCATACAGAGCCACGTGGAAACAACGCTCTGGCCAAGTGGAATACATGACAAATCATCAATTTTTTGTTTTTATTGAAACCCCAAAGTGTGGTATGGCTGGAAGACTCCAAGTCACATGGGTCCAAGGGGTGTCTGTAGCCTGATGTTTTTTTTTTTAAATAATATTTACTTTTAAGATAAGTAATTAGATTTTCAAAGCTTTTAAAAGTAAATATTTCATTTAAAGGCATTAATACTAGCCTTCGAAACCAATACTTTGTGAAATAGATCTTGTGAACTTACCCACTAGCCTATGCCTTGCGCTCAAAAGCATCATATATTTTCTAATGCTACCTACTTTCATGAAAATGAGGCAACTCCAAAACTTGATGGTTACTTAACCCTTCAAGACCAAGTACAATTACCTATGAAATTCAATAGAATCAATACCAAACTTAGTGGTCATTCAAGACACACCAATATCCTTCAAGGTGCTAAATACAACTTTGGAAGTTTCTTTGCATAGAAAAATAACTAAAGGCTACTTAGAGAATTTGTGACAACAATGATTTTTGAAAATCTAAATTTACAAGATAAGGTACAATTTTCTAGGGTATAAAATAATAATGAGGATCGTGATAAGCAAGTCCTAGCAAGTCAAATATGTTATTCATATAAGAAAAAGTTGTTATACTCACTTTTTCGATTCACCAGTGATTGAGACTAGATGTAGTTTTGACAATGTCACATGTGAATTTGAGCATCAAACTCCCCAAAGATAGCTTTACAAGGCACTTTTTAACTCCTGAAGACCTCTAAGGACCATCCTAACTCATAACCTATATTATGAGCACATTTTGATGAACTTAGCATCATCTGTCCATGTTCCTAGTCTTGCTAAATTCAAAGGTCAAACTTGCCTATTT
Source organism: Gnetum montanum (assembly GCA_015680685.1). Classification (NCBI taxonomy): domain Eukaryota; kingdom Viridiplantae; phylum Streptophyta; class Gnetopsida; order Gnetales; family Gnetaceae; genus Gnetum; species Gnetum montanum. The sequence goes on from MNCI01014205.1 coordinate 684,048, forward strand.
TGAATTTCAAAGGAACTCCAAGTGAATTTCACGTTACTCCAAGGTTGAATTTGGCAACCCTAACCCTATAAATATAAGAACAAAACCCATATTTTGGGGCCACTTTCTTGAGATCTAGGGCACTCTTCAAGATTTTGAGAAATCAAGAGTACATATAGAAAACCTCCTAGTGTCTTCTATGTGTTCCACAGGCACCATACCTCCTCTTAACTCTCATACTAATGCTAATGCAACATCAACCTTAGTCTCTAGAGATGGAATTTTTTCAGCTCTGATGAATGGTGAGGTGCCCCTACACTCAACCATACGAATACGAGCATTTCATGCATGATCTGGTCGAACTTCACAAATGGACTAGTTGTGGTATCTAGATAGTTACTCATTGATTGCAGTTCGCTATCTTCCCACCTGGACTAGTATTTGCTTTGTCACGTATGGTTTAGTCCAAAGTGAGGTGTAGGATGTGTTCCTAAACTAATGCTACTCGTGGAGGCGATGGAAAACAATCTTTAATTAAACTAGGAGAAAAGGGAAGAGAGAGTTATACTAAGAGGACATAGGAAGAGAGAATCTAAACTAGCCCAAGTGCAATGAGCATCTATTCCTTAATCATCCGTATACATCTTGGACCTTGTGCACGACTACTACTGGGATTACCAAGCACAGATCCTAGGTATGCTACTGGGTTACCAAGTAGTCACACTTAAATGCACGTGATTAAGTTGTACTCATTCCATGTTTAAGGGGTTTAGGGTGCAGAGATATTAACTACGAAAGCAATAAATAACAATAACAATTAAATAATTAAACTAAGTGAATGTTGCAATGATGAAGTAATCTCAATCTTTATTTCCAGTCATGTGTGTGTCCAAGTACGTCACACTCGAATAAAGGATGCTGTACAATTACAATCATCACACTGCGGGCATGCATTGAGAAATAATTCTAACTCTAATAAGGAAAAATTGTAAGAGTTTGGGTAAGGGACTATGAACTAATGCCAAAACCAAGTGCGCCGCCTCTTATTTATAGGCAATGAGATAGGTCTCGATATCGGATGTCTAATATCGCTTGGTAGCCCCGATATCGCTTGGTAGCCCCGATATCGCATACCCGATATCGAGGGTCCAATATTGGTGGTTTAATATTAGGGCTCATCAGACCTGGTACCTTGTACCTGATATCAGGGGTCCAATAACAGCGGTCCGATAACAGGGGTCTGATAACAGGACCTGACAGACCATGACTCATCATACCCCCACAACTGAATAACAACTCGTCCTCTAGTCAAAGAAAGTGAGGAACAAGTTTAATTAATTACATAGTGGATAGGTATGGGATTATTGACTGACTAGGAATTTATTCATGCCACAGTAGAGAATTAAACAAAATTTGGACACAGACACAAAAGACAAAACTTGTGGAACTCATGGGATTCCCGGTAGTGGTGGCTCCTTCATGGGTGCCTTTCCTTTGTTCTGCACGCCAGGCTTCTAAGATTAATACTGTTGAAGAAGCACTTGATATTTCTTCTCTTCTATCCACAGATTATGAGTCATCCATGCTGATGTTCTAATGTTTGATGGAGTTAGCACTTTCCATGGACACGTCAGCTGCGGGAACACTTGATTGGCCTTGACATGCCATGCCGCAAATAGTCGTCGTTCCTCTTCATAGGCTTGGGCCGTGACCTCTACACCTTTTGCTTAGCTAGATTGTGCAATGATAGGAGTTCCCTGATGGATGTTGAATGATTGTGCCTCCTACTTTGCATGTTCTGCATGAGGTCCTTGGTCTCTGCCTCCCCCCAAATGTCTAGTTGCACCTTGAGAAGGTACTCCTTGTTGTCCTCTTTTAGGGCCCATCTACAATCACACAAAGATCAATTGTTAGTAAGGTTATTGAAAGAAGTTCAATTCTTTCATTCCTTACTCATTACCTTTAATAAATGTTAAATTCTTTGCTTAGTGTGATTTTAGAGTTAGAAATTTTTTTTCAAGGAAGTTGCCCTAAAAGTTTAATGTCAAACTTGGTTTGTTTACGTGACACATAAAAGGACCTAGTTTTGAGGAACATTTGATAAAATGATGAAAAAGGAAAGAATAGATTTAGCAATGAAGTACTTGGAGGGTATGAGATGATGTGGTGGTGTGCAACAAGTACAAATTGCAAAAGTCACGCAAGTGGGTCCTCCCCAAAGCAGGTTCCAACCTATAATGCCCTTGCGTAACCACACCTTAAAATGTCTATAGGCATTAGAAGGGTTAAATGTAATTTATGTCGATGCGAAAAAACACACACATGTTGATACCACCATGATGAGAAATGAATTCAATGCTAGACAAGACACGAGTCACAATTACATGAACAACAAGATGAGGTGAATTGTAGAAGGGACTGCAGAGATTGGGATATGAGGTAACTGACCCTGGGCATAATGAATCTTGAGTGTAGGACGTGATTAATGTGTCATTCGCCTATCGCTCCAAAATCAAGACTAAGTTCATTCCTCCAATCAGTGACATCGCATTGTTTCATCCCATGATGGACAACCATAAGAGCATCATGACAGCAAGGCGTACGATCACTTGGCATTTTGTTCAAGGGAGGAGTGATTTTTGCTTTGTGGCACACATTGTTTTTTTTCCTTTGTTCTTTTTGTGTGGCCACTTTGGCACACACACTCTTTTTTTTTGAATGCTTAATCTAGAGAAGCTGCCTACCTTTAGGCATGGGTACATGTCTTTCCAATGGGACCCCCTAGAATAACATTATTTTTTTTGGTTGAGTGCCTTTTGATTACTCTTACTCCCATTTTTCATTATATCTACAAGGATCTTAGTACAACCAAGTTGCATGATAACTTCCACAGATGTTACCAAAGAGAATCCACAAGTCCTCTTGATGTCACACCCTGGCCATTCTTGCTTAGTACATCCTTCTTCACTCTAGGTATAATAACACAAGGGTACTTCAAGTTTTAACAATTAAGAATATCATTGTACCTAGGGTAGAACCCCTTATTAATAGAATGGGTGGATGGATGTTGTAGGCTTGCTATTCAAATAATTAGTCACCTAAGACTTGATAACATAAAACAACACCTCAACCAATGGTTTACATGAGTGTTTTATTCCTAGATGAGATTACTCATAAAAAGCTAAAAAGACAAAAAGACAAAAAGATCAAACAATAAGTTGAAAAGTAAAAAACTGAAAAACAAAAATTTCAAAATTAAAGAAAATGAAAAATATTTATTAATCCTGCTTGTTATTAGAATGGGGGGTATCCCCCATAACTAAACAGTTGAGCATGACTAGGATTAATAAATGAAGAATTGGGATCCATGCATGTTGGAAATGTTGGGACTTGGTCATACTTACCCCATTGGGGTTCACACACTTGATTAGAGTTGACATAGTGGGGCAAGTTATAAGATGTGGTTAATTTATAAGGAGTTGACCCACTCTGGTACTTGTGACTGTAAGATGGTATGTAAGGATCAACATGTCTCCCCATGTGGCGATATTCATTGGGCCGCATGGTTGTTGGAGTATTGAGTGGTGGCCCTGATAAGGTAACATGAGGTGTTGGGTTCAAAGAGGAAGATACACCACAATGTTGGACTTATGTTGAGTTGGTGGATGCAGTGGTTTCTAAACTATGGTGTCCCTTTCTACGATCACGTCTAAAGAAGGGATGCCTATGATGTTGTGGAGGATTCCCACTGCTATTGATAGTAGAAGCACAAGTAACGTTCATGGGTTGATGCTGTGATGCAAATCCCTTGGGAACAACTGGTGGCAATGTAGAAGGAGGTAAAGGATGAGAATGTTGGAACTGAGGAGAGATGTAAGGTACCCAAGGTGGTGGTCCTGTTGGAAAGGATATGGTTTGATGGTATTGAGGAGAATGGTAATAATATGGTGAGATAGAGTATGTTGACCTAGTTGGGGAAACAGGATGTTGAACTTGATAGGCACTTTGGTTCAGATGATATGAAGGGTGTACCTAATTCAAGGGTGGCCTCCCCCACCACTAGGATTGTTGCCATTGTGATTGAACACAGTATTTCTGTACAAACTTTGGGTGCAACACTCTTCCCCAATGCTCATGCAAATGTGATAAGATTGGGCATTGGCCCTTGGGATGATCGTACAGGCAAACATTACATTGATACGTATGATTGGCAGTTAAGTTCTTATTCTCTTCTACCCTTCTTTCCGATTGTCTAAAGGTGTTTCATCCTGCTTCTTAGTTCATCATGATTCTATCTCCAATAATGTTGGCATATTCTCCACATTTTTAATGCATCCATTTCATCATCTTATTGATCTTTGCCTTAATTTCGTTTAATGATTATAGTGTTGGCAAAGATGATTCCACCTCCTTGAGGTGAGTTGATTTCTCCTCTTTCAGATTATGGACCTTTGTTGATGTAAGATTTTGGTCCCATTGAGATTTTTCAACATTCTCCCATCTAGCTTAATAAGCTCTTGAAGTTGATTTCTTTTGCTACCTGCTTAATAAGCTCTTGGAGTTGGTGGGTTCATAGCTCATATAGTTGACCTTGGGCATACATCCCTAGGGTCTCCCTTGTTTCATTACGGAGCCCATCAATAATGTGGTACATTAGCATTTCCTTAGAGAACTCATGGCCTAGGCAGTTGTTTAACAATGCATANGTTTGTTGAAGAGTTCTACCATTGTTGGCCAATGTCGAATTGATTTTGGTTTTAAAGACCTATACCATACTTTTGCTTGGCCAACGAGTGTCATAGGAAAGAGCTTAAGTTTTAGCCATCCATTATCAATGTTGTTCCATGCATAGGCATCGTAGAAGGCTTGCAAATGTTGTTGCGGATCTAAATCGTAGCCTCCTAAAAACTTAGGAAAGTTGTTTAAGTCAAGCCTGGGTAGACGACTTTCCTTGCGATGCCTACGGGATATTCGAATGCCTCTTGTATTTCCATTAGGCTTGTAGTGGCCAGTAGGGGTTCATCGTCATTGGGTAGGTTATGCATTCGTGAGTTGGGACGATGTTGTCTTCGTTTATATTTATAGGAAACCCCTACATCAGATTGGGTACTCCAAACTTCATCTTCATCATCGTATAATTCATTAGTTCTCCAATGAATTGCCTTATTAGTTGTTGCGTTATCATAGTCTTGTGAGAGAGACATGGTTGTAAATTTGTGTGTGATTTAATTGCAATTATTATGATTATTTTCTTTTCTGAAAGATATATTGTTAATACTTTGTTACAATGATCTTGTATGATGTAACTAATCTAAATAACTAGCACCGTCCCGGCAACGGTGCCAATGATGAGTGGCGAGGTACCCTTACACTCAACCATACGAATACGAGTGTTTCACGCACGATCCAGTCAAACTTTGCAGACAGACTAGTTGTGGTATCTAGATAGTTACTCATTGATCGCAGTTTGCTGTCTTCCCACCTGGACTAGTATTTGCTTTGTCATGTATGGTTTAGTCCAGAGTGAGGTGTAGGATGTGTTCCTAAACTAATGCTACTCCTGGAGGCAATGGAAAATAATCTTTAATTAAACTAGGAGGAAAGGGAAGAGAGAGTTATACTACGAGGGGATAGGAAGAGAGAATCTAAACTAGCCTAAGTGTGATGAGCATCCGTTCCTTAATCATCTGTATACATCTTGGACCTCGTGCACGACTACTACTAGGATTACCAAGCGCAGATCTTAGGTATGCTACTAGGTTACCAAGTAGTCACACTTAAATGCTCGTGATTAAATCGTACTCATTCCACGTTTAAGGGGTTTAGGGTTCAGAGATATTAACTACGAAAGCAATAAATAACAATGACAATTAAATAATAAAACTAAGTGAATGTTGCAATGATGAAGTAATCTTGATCTTTATTTCTGGTCATGTGCATGTCCAAGTACGTCACACTCGAATAAAGGATGCCATACAATTACAATCATCACACTGCAGGCATGCACTGAGAAATAATTCTAACTCTAAGAAGGAAAAACTATAAGAGTTTGGGTAAGGGACTATGAACTAATGCCAAAACCAAGTGCGTCGCCTCTTATTTATAGGCAATGAGATAGGTGCTAATATCGGATGTCCAATATTGCTTGGCAACCTCAATATCATGTACCCGATATCGAGGGTCCAATATCAAGGGTTCGATATCGGGGCTCATCAAACCTGGTATCTTGTACCTGATATTAGGGGTCTGATAATAGGGGTTTGATAAAAGGACCTGATAGACCATGACTCATTAAGCTCCGACATTAGGGGCTGTTGGAACCTAAAATAAGTGAAATATACATACACCCCAAGATTTATAAAAGTTTATAACTTAGTGCTACCTAGTAAAATTGAATCTATGACCTAGTGTTACTAGGCTAAGACTCATACACTAGGCTAACACCTCATTGTTCAGCTCCAAGATCAATGATAAGACCCTTAATCAAAACAACCATATTTTAGCCCCAAATTGATCCTAGACAATGCCAACAATCTTTTCATCCATATCCTTACCCTCTAGAGGTTCAATTCCACATTCCAAACCAATATTTGGCTCAAAAATTAGGTTCTTATTATCAATTTTTCTCCCTCAATGTCATCTTGGCATCATTCAGTGTTAGTTCGAAAGACAAAACAAAGGCTCAAAATGCACAGAATTGGCACTTGGCAAAAACTTGGAAATTTCTCAAAGTGCTAGTGACACTAACATTAACATCAACATTACTTTTGGTGAGATTTGACATTAACAAAAATTATTTTCACTTAAAATTATTTTTGATAGTTTATACTTAGTCATTTTTCTTAAAAATTTTCACTCATTGTTCTTTAGCACTTAAATTTTACTTTTTTGTCACTTCATTGTCATTCCTAAATGTGTATGGTAGGCTAAGTTCATATTTGATTAGAGGATTCATGTCCCTTAGTTTCATACTTGTTGATTTATTGAGGGTTACATTGATTCGAAGATCATTTACGATTATGCATTAAGTATCTCAACAATTAGTCCATAAAGGTATTCTTGTAGAACTTTTAAGAACATTTCTTCAGGAACACTATTAACCTAAGAATTTGTAAAGTGGCTAGTTGTCCAACTAATATCATAGCCATAGTCTTTAAACATGTATGTTTACCATGTCCCCACTTAGCATGTCTTTGCATTATATTCATCATCTTAATGTCTTTATGCCATGTATGATGGAATGCCTATTAAGATACGTAAAGGATTTGATGATGGTTTACTATGATTGGTTGTGAAACTAACACTATAGTTCATGAATGTATATAATTCCTAGCCTTTGAAATCAAACTTGTAACATGCAAACTACAAACTGCATGCTCTAATTGAATAGTGCCTTACTAATTATAACCACATTTCTAGTAGTAAGAATATAATTATGATATTCCTTTAGGAGTTAAATATCATCTTATGAAAGATGTTCCTTTCTAGTTATAGCTTTAAGTAGAAAAACTTCTAGTGAAGCTTGAGCAACTTATTTATTTCATTAGTTTTAATTTCTTTTCTTTTGTAGACATAATTTATAAAAACTATCAACATTTGTTGCAATTTCTTTCTTATTTCTAATTATTGTATTTATTTTTCTTTAGGGAGAATATTCTTCTCCTCCTTACAAGAAAGCCTTTAATAGGAAATGAAAATTTGTGAGGATACTTTTGAAAGAGAGCAAGGCCTGATCATTTTCCTACCTCAAAGGAAAGGTGATGAGTGGTGGAGTATCTAACACCCAACCATACGAGATACAAGTGTTCATGTGCAATCCTGATCGAACTCTACAGATAAGGCAATGTGATTATACTAGTAATTAGTTAGCATTCGCGATTGTTGTCTTTCCACGCGAGTTAGTAAAATCAATGCGTATGGTTTAACTCATGGTGAGGTATATGATATTGATGTTGTATTCACCATTAAGCTCCTAGTAAACATGAAGTGGAAGTAAGGGTTTCTAAATCTAAGTAACAGTAAAACAAATCTAAACTAGCCTATTTGATGAGAAGCCAGTCCTAATCTTCTAGTCACACCTTGGACTTTGTGCAACTACTATTGGGATTACCAAGTACCATACTACTGGGCGTACCAAGCGATAATACTACTAGGTTACCAAGTAGTTACACTTACATGCTTGAGATCAATTGTACTCATTCCACTTAACGACATTAAAAGTAAATTGTAAGTAATCATAAACATTAACTATGAAAATAGTAAACTAATTGGAAACAAAAATAAAACTAAGTGTTGTTGCAATGATGTAGAGTAATTTCGATCTTTATTACTAATCATGCAATGCATCCAAGTAAATCACACTCAAATAAAGATTCCATTTAATTACATCACATTAGGGGCATTGCTAAGTACTGAATTCAAGAAAACAAACTAAAAGAGTTCTATTACTAGGCTATCAAATCTACTACAGATCCATGTGCCTAAGTGCTATTTATATAGGCTAGCACACACGTTGTGATATCATTTATACGATAATGTATCTATGATATGATAGATATGATATCGTAACTATGATATCGTTGCCTCAAAATTTTTAGATTTATCATACCCCCATGACTATCTAAAAACTCATCCTCGAGTTAAAACAAAATGAGGATGGAGTTCCTTGCAAAATTGAAAGGTATATTTACATGACACTAACTTCTATATACATTACTCTCTAATGTCGCAATGGAGTTTACAAAAATGAACACGACAGGACAATTTTGACAAAAAATGAAAAAACAAAAATTGGCAAGGTTGAGTGTAGCCTTATCTTGTTAGTGGGTCTTCCATAGGTTTCTTCCCCTTGTTGTTAGGCTTCTTAAATTGGTATTTGTTCAAGAGCACCTACAACTTCTCTTCTTCCATTCTCGGATCATGGACCATCCATGCTGATGAACCAATGTTTGATGGACTTGACACATTCCATGGACATGGTAGTTGCAAAAACATCTGATTGACTTTAATGTACCATGCTGCAAACTTTCGTTGCTCTTCTTCAAAAGCTCTGGCATTTTCTTTGAGTTCATGGTAGTCTGTTAATCTTCTAACCAGACTAGTTGCTACATCTTTTTGTCCCTGGTAGCTATCCTTAACTACTTCTAGTTTTGAGTTTGCTACTTGAAGTTTTTATAGAACATTTTTTCTATCTACAAACTCTTTTTCATACAAAGCATAGGTGGCTTCTACTTCTTGTTCTGGCTCATTTCAGGGCCTACCTACTGTTAACATAGCCAAATTAGCATAATAGAGGTTTGCTAATGCAATGTATTCTTTTAAGTCCTCTATCTATAGGTCTTTATTTTTCATTTCCACTTGATAGGTCTGGGTCATGTTGTCCAATATGGATTTCCAATCAGGATTTTGTGTTACAATAGAACTAATTTTGGCCTTTGCCATCTAGATCTCTTTCTCATTTATCTATTTGTACATGTCCACTTGGTCTTGGAAGTGTTCTTTAAGCCTTTCATGTTTCTTAGCCTCATTTTGCCATGTGCTAATTTCGATAGTTGATTTCTATCTAATGGCGTGTACCTCCTCCATAGAGAGGATTATGTTTTCTCTTGCGAGGTGGCTCATATCTTGGTTGACCCTCATTAGTTGCTCTCTCAACTGATGGATAATTTCTTCTAGAGTGTTTTTCTATTTTTCTATTGTAGTCAACCTCATGTTGTTTGTAGTGAGTTGTTTGTTTTCTTCCTATAAGGCAGCAAGTGCTTTGGCATGGGCATATGATTGAGCTTCAACTACTAAAGCATTTTATACTACTTTTTCTTTCTTATTTGCTATGTCTTTATTATTCTTAAGGAGGAAATTGATCTACTTAATTCTGAATTGTGCTATTTGATCTGGTGTTAAGAACTCAGTTGGATCTCTCCTTTCTACTCTTAGGGCTACAAGCTCTTCTTGTAATCTGTGAAGCTCATTCTCAGCATGCTCTATCCTAGTTTCGACCATGATTAATTTTCCTTTAGTGGTAATTAATTCAAACTACGTTGTAGTGATATCACTAGGAATTTCAAATAGATTTGTCATAACTTGTCTTGTCTGCAATAGTCTATCTAACACATCTTTATGTTCTTTAGGAGTCATAAAGGTACTAGCTATGATTTGAGCATCTTTGGTTCCAGAAATATCATCTGGTGGCACAACAGGTACATTAAATGATTTTTTTGATGTGATCTATGATCACTTCTATGGCTCTTGCTGCATCATGATGCTGCATGACCATAACTGTGGCTCCTTCTCCAGATTCAAGCATCACTTGGAACAATGTGGCATTCTTGGAAATCTATTTTGACCAATGGGCCTTTCCTCTTAACTGCAACAATATTTGTCCATTGGCAAGATTGGTTGAAATGGTTGGTCTAACTGCATCATCAATAAATTTGAATAGATTGGTCTTTTCTTTGCTTTTCCAACTGATAATTTCTATAATTTGCTGCAGATGACTCATTAAAGATTTGTAATCTTGTTGTGGCAGTGGTGGAACTTGTGGTTACTACTGCTACTATTCTATGGGTCGGGTAGTCTCCTTAGTGCCTAGTTGTTCTTTTAATTGGTACTTTCTAGGAGGTACTACCTTGAGCATTTTAGCATAGGAAGCATTCTATGCCTTCCTTAATGCATCATTTGTATACCCTATGATGCCAACTCATTTACATAACATCTAGATAAGGCAAGGGAATGGAAGTGTTAACTTCCCTACCTTCTTCTCCTCGAATTGCCTTTTAATTTTTGTAAAGTAGAGGTGAGCGATGTTTGTATTGAATTTTCTCATTGATATTGCACTCCCTTTGGTTGCATATGTAGAGATTCTATTCAATATCTTGGTAGGAAACAAGTGATAAGTGCTAATTTTGAAATAGATCTTTTCTTCTGCAGTAAATTCATCGATTTTTTTTATCTTCATTGCCATATGCCCGCTGTAGCCATAGCTTCCTGGCGTCTGTGTCAAATATGGTTGATATTTGTGCCACCTTTGCTCCTTGATTAGGCACATTCAATACCTCTACGATTACCTTAATTGAATAAGATACTAAGATTCCTTCAATTTTGATTGTAGCATTAACTTCTCATTTTTGTCAAAATTGGATTGTTTCTCCTAGATATCATTCTCCATTGTTTGTTAGAGTAGGCCACAAAAGAGATGATTGAAGTTGGGCCATAACAACTTTTGGAGCAAATTCCAAAAATGAACCAAAGTTAAGTTCCACAATGACTGTTGACATGATCAATTTCTCCTAAATAGCCTAAAGGAATTCAAGTGATAGTGTAAGGTGTTGTCCCTAGACAGGCATAGGTGGAACATCTATTTGTATTTGAGTAGATTGCTTTGTGGTAGTAGTTTGTTGATGAATGTTGAAGGATTATGCTTCTTGCTCTCCTTGTTCCACTTGTGGATTTTGCTCACTTACTTGTCCTCTTCCATGGCCTCATGGTCTTTTGCTTGATGGTCATGGGAGTTCTCTTTGTGCTTCTTTTTTTAGGACCATTTACAATCAATCAAGGGTTTGGAATTACTAGAGTATTTTCATAAATGAGCAACAATTTGATACCTTACTCATACCCTTAGTTATATCAAGTTCCTAGTTCATTATGATTGTAGAGTTAGGAAATTTTTCAATAGCAACCCCATTAGTACTCTAAATGAGTGACATGATCAATTATAAGTCTCCTTAAAGTTGTTGTGGCCTTAACATGAGTGATTTACTTTAAAAAATTCTTAATATGTTTACTTAAACTTACCCCTATAATATCTTTCAGTTTTTAGCAATTTTTAAAAAATCAACTCAAATTTCGCTTACTAGCATCCCCACAACTAAGGTGATCATTCCAAGATCACGTAGATTCAAAAATCATGCAAATTGGGGCAATAATGAGCAAGTTATGGGCATTAGAAGTTGGAGTTTCAAAGCTCTTAGCTACAAAGAAATGAAAAATTTTTCTAACTCCCCCATGCTATATATAGGTTTTATGTGTGTGATATCGTAAATACGACATTGTAGATGCGATATCATAAGTGCCTACGATATCATAGATACAATGTCACAATAGAAAAATAAAAAATTTTCAATGTTTTTCTTAGAAAAAATTGAGTCCCATAGGATAGTTGGAGGATATGCATCATGTTGAAAGGGTCTTGATATGGAGATGATGCTTCAATTGTGAAAAATAAGTGTTGAAAGTCTATGATTAAGGAATTAAGGAATCTTAGCTATGAAAGCATATGAGGTATTAATGGAATGGATGAGAAAGACAACATTGTTGTGTTATTAGAATGAATAGTGTGACTGATATGGAAAGTATTTATTGTTATTTATTGGAATTGGAAGACTCAAGATGATGTGGAATCGCTTGGCAAGTATAAGATACAATAGTTATACAAGTGGGTCCTCACAAAGTAGGCTCTAGCCCTTAATGCCCTTGTATAACCACATCTAAAAGTCTCCTTAGGCACTTAAGGAGTTGAATGTAACACATACCTATTTAACAAGACACACATATTAGTATCACCAAATTGGAAAAATAACACTATGTTACACAAAATTATAATTTATGATTATTCAAATAGTGAAATGAAATGGTGTTAGAATGGATTGCAGAAATTAAGATGTGAGGTGTCTTACCATAGTCATAATGAATTCTTATGTTTTATTAGTGGTTAAAGTAATCATTAGCCTTTCTGTCCAAGATTCAAACCAAGTCCAGACCACATCTAGTGACATCGCATCATTTCATCTCTTAGGATTATAATCATAAGACTATCAATGTTACAAGGAGTATCATCACTTGGTATATTGTCCAAGGGAGGAGTTTATTCATGGCACTTTATTTTTATATTTACAATTTTAAGAAGCTGCCTACCTTCAAGTATGGGTAACATGTCTTTCTAGTGGGGCCTCCAAAAACTTATGTGTGCCCTTTATTTGTTATTTGTGTCAACCCTTTTAAGGTAGCACTTATTTTACTCTTACTCCCATTTTTCGTTAAATATACAAGGATATAATACAACCTTAGTAACATGATAGGACTTACAATAATAATTCAAAAGAATCCACAAGTCCCCTTGATGTCACACACTTTTCATTCCCCCTTGGTTCTTCACTTTTCTATCCATGCATAATGATCACAAGTTTGTTCTTAGTTTGATGATGGAAAAAATATCATTATGGCCATGGTAAGAACCTCTTATTATTAGAATGGATGGATGGATGATGTGGGCTCATTGTGCAAATAATCAGTCTCTTATGACTTGACTTCATAGAGAAATTTTCACCTTATTGAGCTACATCTTGCCTGTATTTAAATTTTTTTTATTAATGATAAAAAATTATCTACAAATGATTTGAAACAAAGTATAAAAGAAATGAAAAAGATCATAAAAAATTGTGAAAAAGTATAAAAACTAAAAATGTTAAAGAATTGAAAAATATTAAAGAATGTGAAAATTTTAAGAAATGAGAAAGTATATAAGAATGAGAAAAATGTAAAAGAATGTGAAAAATGAAAAGAATTGTAAAAAAAAAATTAAAAAAATCACATATTAATTCCTAAGTCATGATAGGGCATCTCTCCAATGACTAAACTCTTGGGCAAGGATCATACACTTTGGGTGGTTCTCTTACCATCTTTAGGATTTTTAACTTTGTTATAATTATCCCATGTGATCTTGATGGTAGTTGAGTTTTGTTTATCTAAGTTCTTATTCTTCTTTCTCACCGGTATGTGTTTATGAGTTAATATTTTCATTTCCAAGTTCTTAGTTGAAGTCATTTTCTTTGAACAGGAATTAGTAAATGATTCATGTGTATCCATGCATATGTTTGACAAATTAAGGTTCTCAATTAATGACCACGAGGTGTCTTTTGGTTTTGTGACTTCTACTCTTATTTCCGTGCACATTTGTGTTTCATTGTTACTATGGATTGGTATGGTGTTTGTGTCAGTATTTTGAATATTTTGTCCACTATTGCATCCTTTTCTTTTAGCAGGTATGCATGGAATTCTTTGTGTATGTATGGCTCCATGTTTGTCCTCTTTTGAGATCTCCACAAATAAATCTCTCATATTTAGCTTAGCATCAATGGTGCTAAGCCATGCCCTCCCCACGATGATTGAACATTCCTTATTAGTATGCTTCACATCAATCACCAAGAAGTCTACTGGGTAGGACCACCCATTGACAGTGGTCACTACGTCGTTAATCTATTCCAAAGGGATGACAACAAATTGATCTACAAGCTCCAACTTGATGTTGCATTCCTTAAATGGTGATAGGTTCCATGTTTGTTATGCATTGTAGGAGATTAAATTGACTTCGAAACCTGAGTCTAGTAGAGATTTGCACAGTAGATTCTTAGCTACCCATAGATAAATCAAAGGAACTCTTGGGTCAATTCACTTTTGCGGGAGTGGCCCTACCTTAATCCAATTGGTAACAATTGTAGTGAGCATGATAGTCTGTATTTTTAGACTTAATGGTGACAAAAGCTTGTTAAGAGTGAGAAGATCTATTTTAGGAGAAGATGGTCTTGATAAAGCTCCTACTCTGCCAGCCTCCTCTAGACTTGTCCTAAAGAAAGGACATTTCTTTTTTTGGCCCTTAGCATTACTGGTGAGATCTTCTATTCGTACATTTACTACCCTTGTAGCCTTCTTTTGCTATGGCTATGATGGTAGTTCACCCTACATTGTGGGTAGTGACACTAGTGGCAAAGGATTTGGATTGGGATTTGAAAGATCATTTGCTTGTGAGTGCATGTGCGAGTTTAGATTAGTCCTTGGTGGTGTTGGTTGGTGGTATTCAAGTGGGTGATATTGTGGATTTTGAATAGTCATGATTGCTAGTAAGATTAGACATTGGACATAGTATCCATAAGGGTTAGGTTGTTGATATGGATACTATTGGTGCCGTGGTGGTATGGCCCATGATTGTGGTTGCTACCACTACTAATGGTGGTGCTCCTGTGGTTGTGGCAAGGCTTCACTAGAATAGTACATTGGTTGAGGTTGTCATTTGTAGTTACCTTGAGGATAAGGTAACTGTTTGGGCATTTTCTTTTGAACAAATCGTGGGTTAAGTGTGTATGCCCCAATTTCTTGCAAATGTACCATGACTAGACAACATCCCTTAGGATGTTCATACTAGCACACAATGCAACCTTCATCATCTATGAAGTTGGTGTTTGAGTACCTAGCTACTAAAGCCACTTTTCCCTTTTGTCCATATTCCTTCTTCTTCTTTTTGTCTCTACCTCTATTGAGTGCTTATTTTTCTTTCTCCTCCATAATCTTTAGTGCTATTGCATATCGTTCATCTACTAAATTCTAAATTTTTACTTCTTGTGCTACTACATCAGCAATAGATTTCTCAATTGGTAATGTCTCTTTCCTGATGACTTGATCCAAGGTTTCTTTCTCTTGGGTATCATACACTTGTGCATCTCTTTTTTGGATTGATAGATCCCTGTTGTATTCTTCTTTTGCCACTTGATTGATGAGTCTTTGAATATGATGTGTGGTTAATTCTGATAGTCTTCCTTGGGCATAATGTTACATTCCATCCAGAGATAGTAGGTATGGTCATACACTTATGATTTATACATTACATGTGGGGTCCTAATGGGTTGTCGAGGATGAGTTAATGTATTTTATCTATTATCTTTATGTTACAATCATGGTGTCTTTACATGATTAGCTAGCATGATTATGTACACTAGCCCTATGTGATCTGTTAAACAGGTGATATTACTAGCAGCGATGTTGGATTAGGGTACAAGAGCACCTATTTGATATGTCATTATGCTTTATGTGTGATTTTGATCTTTAGGTGTTTGCACTATAGCACTTTGTTCTGAGATGTTCGGGTGTGGTTTTGGCATGTAAATGTGTAAAGTGTATGATAAGGAGCTCACAGATTTAAATGGATTTTGATTTGGAATCTCGATATGTTTGTTAAGAATAATTGAAGTTCACAATATTAGCTGCGAAGGAGAACAATATATTATGTTATGAAAATGACATATTTAAAATTAAATAAAATAAATTTTAAAAAAACTAACTAACATTAGGTTGCATGTGAAGTGTGCCAAGGGGAAACAAAGGTTGCTTGTATATTTCTTGTTAACATATCCTTAAAAGCATAGTTGTGTTTTATCCTTATGCTTTTTCCATCACCCTTATGCATTTCCACACATAAACAAATCTAGTTTTGTCTATTTTCTTTGGTTTTTGTAGAAATAGAAACACACGAGATCCTATTTTCTTCTGTTTTTCTTTTTGGTTTCTTTTTCTATTCCACATTTTTTTGAATTCTAAACTTTGTGGATGGTTTTTGCTTGCTTTGAGCTTGGATTTAGAATTGTTGTAGTCCTATCTATGTGGGTGTAGCACTTGTTGGAAGCAAAATGGAGTCCTACAAGATTTTTGAGGGTTTTCTACTTATCTCAACCTTTCTGCCTAACAATTGTAATTGGTAGGTTGTCTTTACCTTTTTCTTGTATTTTTGTGCTAGATGAGTGTATATGATTATGCAATGTGGGCATGTGGGATGGATAGCTCAAATATTGAGCTTGGACATGTTATTTTGCCTATTTCCTAAAATTGTTTGCTTTTGGTTACAAATTGTGTAATAATATATATGCAATGTATAGTATGATGTGGACTTGTAGAATATGATATGTGATGTTGATAAGATTCATATGATTGGAATATGATATTTGTGGGACCTATTGGGAAGCAAGCATTTTTGGGAGTTCCACTCCTTCCTAGTGATAATTAAATATTATTTTATTAATCAAACTTTGAGCATGCATAACTTTCCTTCCAAGAGTTCGATTTGAGTAAAATTAGTGTCATTGGGATCATTTGAGAAGTATTTTCTCATCGTGAGATTAGTTTTCTCTTTGGGCATATATTAATTGGAAGGTTATTATAGTGGTCATTGATATTGAAGTCCATGTCATTTGAGAAAGATGGTATTGTTTTGTCATATCAAGGTGATGAGTGGTGAGGTACCCCTACAGTCAATCATACAAATACGAGCATTTCACACATGATTCGGTCGAACTCCGCAGACGGACTAGTTGTGGTATCTAGATAGTTACTCTTAGATCATAGTTTGTTGTCTTCCCACCTGGACTAGTATTAGCTTTGTCACATATGGCTTAGTCCAAAGTGAGGTGTGTGATGTGTTCCTATACTAATGCTACTCCTGGATATGCTAGAAAATAATATCAACCAAACTAGGAGAGGGAGAGAGAGAATCTAAACTAGCCTAAGTGTGATGAGCATCTGTTCCTTAATCATCCGTACACATCTTGGACCTTATGCACGACTACCACTGGGATTACCAAGCGCATGGCCTAAGTACGCTACTGGGTTACCAAGTAGTCACACTTAAATGCTCGTGATTAAGTTGTACTCATTCTGCGTTTAAAAGAAGTTTAGGGTGAAGAGATATTAACTAAGAAAGCAGTAAATAATAATTAAATAAATAAAGAATTAAGCTAAGTGGATGCTGCAATGATGAAGTAATCTCGATCTTTATTGTCGGTCATGTGCATGTCCAAGTACGTCACACTCGAATAAGGATGCCGTACAATTACAATCACCACACTGTGGGCATGCACTGGGAGAGAAGGGTTGAGAGAAGAACTACTTAAAACTAAACACTTAAAAAGAAATTCCAAAAAATTGCCTACCAGATTTGTCTACCTCTTATTTATAGATGAGGAGATAGGCTACGGTATCGCATATGTGATATCGCGACCAACAAAATGATAACTCATCATACCCCCACGACTGAATGAAAACTCGTCCTTGAGTTATAGTGAGGACAAACTCCATTGATTACACAGTGGATAGGTATGGGATTATTGACTGGTGAGAATGGGTTCATGCTACAGTGTGGAATCAGAACAAAATTGAGACACAACACAAAGAATGCGAAAGGAAATCCTATAGCTACAAAATTGATGGAACTCATGTAGTTCCTGGTGACGGTGGCTCCTCCATGGGTGCCTTTCCCTTGTCTTGTGCTCTAGGACTTGGGACTTGATGGCGTTGAAGTATGGCTTGGAGTTTCTCCTCTTCGGTTTGGAGGTCTTGCGCTATCCATGCTAATGTTCCGATGTTTGATGGAGTCGACACCTCCCATGGGTAGGGTAGTTGCGGTAACATTTAATTTGCCTTGACATACCAAGCCGCAAACACCCGTCGTTCCTCCTCGTAGGCTTTGGCTTTATCTCTGTATTCTTGAAAATCTACAAGCCATCGAGCCAAGTCTATTGCGACACCCTGTTATCCCTGGTAGCTTGCTTTAACCACCTCAAGTTCAGAATTTGCAATCTCCAATTTTTGCAATATCTTCTTGTGTTCTGCAAATTCTATTTCATATTTGATGTAGGTGGTGGCTACATGTTGCTCGAGCTCTATTCTCGAGCACCCTGCTATTAACATGGCAAGGTTGGCATATCGCAGGTTTGCCAACTCTATGTATTCTGTAAGATCCTGGATCTGCAGGTCTCGGTTCTTAACTTCTACCTTGTGGGAAAATGCATATGTGTCCAGTATGACCCACCATTCAGTGTGTTGATCACTAATAGCATTGATGTGGTCCTTGGCCATATGGATCTCCTTCTCAATGATCTGTTTATACATCCCCACTTGGTCCCAGAAGTGCTCCTTTAGCTTTTCATGCCATTTAGCCTCATTTTGCCACGCACTTATTTCAATAGCCATCTTCTGGTGGATGGCATGTACCTCCTCCATTAAGAGGGTTCGATTTTCCCTAGCTAAACAGTTTATGTCTTGGTTAACCCGGATGAGTTGTTCTCATAACTGCTGAAAATGTTCTTCGAGAACATTCTTTTGCTTTTCCATAGAGGTCAACCGAAGGTTTTCAGTAACAAGCTGCTTGTTTTCCTCTTGTAAGACTTTGAGTGCCTTGGTATGCACATAAGTTTGTGCTTGTGCTACAGAGGCATCCCAAACAACCTTCTCTTTTTCTTCTACCACATTCTTATTCTCCATCAATAATTTAGTCAGTTGCTTAGTTTTGAAAGTGTCCAGCTAATTTGCGGGAACAAATTGTAAAGGATCCTGCTATGTTGCTTGTATTGCCACAAGCCTTTCTTACAATTTTTGCACCTCTACTTCAGCATGCTCGGTCCTCATTTCTATCAAGACCACCTTTCCTTTAGTGGAAATGAGGTCTGATTGAATTGCTGTAACATCCTAAGGGATGTCAAACAGGGATGTCATTACCTGTCCTGTTTATAGCAATCGATCAAGTACATCCTCATGTTCCGCAGGAGTCATTGAGGTTCTGGCTAGAGTTTGAGCATCCCGTGCTCCTATAAGGTCTGTCGGTGGTGTAACGATGAAAAATGGTGGTTGCTAGAAACACCGAGCGAATTTTTGTGTACACAGTTCCAACCCTGGATCCATGCGAGGGCTGTGCTGGAGAAAACAAATCTGAGGTGCCTTGAACGATCTTGTCGATCAAACAGGGACTTACTTAATCAATAAATTTTGTAATGATCAGATCACAAAATGACAATTTCAATTTGAATGTACAATATCGATTGACGAGAAAATGAGATCTGCTCTAGGATTAGGTCTTAAAGATAGTGATAGTGATGTAAACGATGCAAAACGATTATAAAATCAATGTAAGTAAAATGCAACAAATTGAATTTGGAAAATGTACGATCCCAAAATTTGAGATTGAACTTATAGATAAATATGTTGAATACAATGGTTGCAAGTAGACTTTGGTTTAGACAAAGTGCATGTCGAGAGTAAGAAGCTATTTAGAAAGAAAACAAGCAAAGGCCAATCTACCTTGTTCTAGCCAATCTGGGTGCAAGGGAGTCAGGCTTGAAGCAAAATGTCTGCTAACTTGAAGTCTCTAGTCAAAAGCTTCTCTCTGTCACTGTTTATGCTCTTCTCGTCATCTCTCCGATCTTTTTTTTTTGCTGATACTGTCAAAAATTGCCAACCCTTACCAACGTTGTCCACCAAGGTATTTATAAGATTAGGGCTAGGAAAAAAACGTGGTTTAGATGACGCGTGTCCTGGGCCCACAAAATGCCATTGACCTGATGTGCTGTAGCTGAAGCTTATGGTGTTACGCTGCGCTACACTCTGAAGCATAGTATGTCACAATCTACCCTTGTTGGAGCTTCAGTAACAAACTGTCCTGCAGTTACGCTGTAATACGCTAGAAAGTGTATTATGGCATAAGAACCGCTAATGCTTGAATTTCGTTACCTTTGTCGCTGCGGATAAGTCAACTGCACTGCTTGCGTTACGCTGCGGAGCGTAACATGATGTAATATGACAAAAGTTAAGATTTTCGATCATGGCCAACTTGCAAAATTGAAGTGTTGTCACTATCCATCCCTTGTTCTGCTTTGTCTTCTGGAGTCTACTACGCTAAACTGCATAGCGTAGTGTAGTAGGCCCTTTGGCCGAAAAAGAAAACTTGCTGAGATGTGCCACTGTTTCCAATGTTTCAATTGCTTGGATGTTTTGATGCCACTTTTGTGGAAGTCTTTGCCTAAACTTCGAGACTTTGCTGAATCATTAAGATCTCGAAATTCATAGTGTTTCAATGACCCTCTTTGTTGATGTTTGGAGGGCTTGCTCGAGAGACGTCGACAAAGAATACGAAACATCAAAGAGGTAAAGACACCAACATTGTTCATCAATTGCTGCTTGGATGGCGCTCTGTCAAACCTGGAAGTGCAAAGGTTGGGGGTGTAAGGAGTGTACTGTCCGAAATCGTCGGTGTAAGGCTAAAGGAAAAACAAACTCTAAAATATCTCAAGAGAGATACAGACGACCCTACCTTCGCGTGAGGGAAAGCTAGAAAGAACGAAGGCATAGTGCCTTGGATGGTTTGCACGCAGATCAACCAAGGACTTCCCCGAGCGTACACTATTGCCTGCGCTGGGATTATCATCATAAACGTAAAACAGGGAAAATAATGTAATGCATAGTAATGTAACAAAACGTAACAAAACATAATGAAACATAACGAAATGTAACAAGGCGTAATAAAACGTAACAAAAAGCAGAACGTATGTAGGAACATGCAATGGAATGAAACAATGCAGAAAGTAAATCAGAATACGACAATGGATGGAAAATAATGAAAAATGTTGTATTAATCGACAAGATGTGCACCGGTCAAAACGTAGTTGCGTTGTAAGTCGAACGTTAAGCTCTGATGCGAGGTGTTTATAAGCATTGGAAATCACATGCGTCCGATCTTAGGATTGCTCATTTTCTTGCTTCAAATTTTCCAACCCCGTTTATGTCCATGAACAAGGTATTTATGCATTTGTCTAGGCCTGGGAGTAGGAATGGATGAGATCGATGGTTGCGAGATGAGAGAAAAAAGGATCGCGTGACAAGTGTACATGGGCAAACTACGGTTTGACCGGATACACTGTATCTTACAACGCAAGCTAGCTTACGCTCATGGAAGCAGCGTAAGGGCTTGACAAGCTCACAAATGGTGAAGCTTACAATGAGAATTTACTATGAATCCCAAGAGGGATTGACTCCAGCTCACTTGAAACTTTATGGTCCTTTGAGCTGATTGTTGTAGGATGTCGATTTGAGTGGTTCGGTGGTTGTTTGAGGCATCTCTACTTCACCAGGGCTCCCAGCGTGAGTTGATTTGGTCTTGGCGTGTCCTCAGTGTGCGGTTGGAGTGCTTTTATTTGGGTGTGAATAGTACTCACGCTGATGAATAGTGCTCAACGTGAGTTAGGCGTGAGCTAGGTGTGAGCTAGTAAGAATGGTTCATTTCGCACTAAATCTTGATTTTCGAGGCCTGTTCTTCAAGTGTAACTGCTACCTGCCCTTGGGGGCCACTTGTACGCTGATTTTGAGCCTGTTTGTACTTGATTTGAGCCATCTTGGTAACTCACGTTGGGCTCATGCTGTCAGCGTGGCTCCAGCGTGACGCTAGCATGACCTGGGCGTGACCCAGACATAACCAAGCCAAAATGTCATGTTTTACACCCGAAATTTGATTTTTTGGAGCCTATTAACAAGTAGAATTGTTGCTTGTCCTTAGAAGTTAAGTTGATGCTGAAATTGTGCTTGGGGCTTCTTGTCTAGACCAGCTTCTATTTGGTCATGCTGGGCTCATGCTCCAACGTGACCTAGGGCATGACTTGGGCATGAGCTAGGCATGAGCTAGGCGTAACCAAGCCAAAATGCCATGTTTCACACTCGAACTTTGATTTTTGATGCTTGTTAATAAGTAGAACTGTTGCCCGTCCTTGGGAGTTGAGTTGATGTTGAAATTATGCTTGGGTCTGCTTGTTTAGTCCAGTTTCTATTTGGTCACGTTGGGCTTACACTCTAGCATGACCCCAATGTGACCCCGGCGTGACTTGGGCGTGACCAAGGCGTAACCAGTGAAAACAGTGCATTTTCGAGCCTGAAATCAGGATTCTGAGGGCTGGGAACCTAGGGTAACCATTAGTGGAGGTTATGGGGGATCTTTGTGCTTAGTTTTGGCCTATTTTGACTCAGTTTCAGGGCTCCAAAAGTTAGTGACGCTGAGCCTTACGCTCCAGGGTGACCCTAGCGTGACCTGGGCATAAGCAATGGAAACAGTGTATTTTTGAGCCCAAAACTTTTGATTCTAGATGCCGAAAGTTAGTGCAGTCGCCTGTGGGCCCTGAGGGAACCTTGCCTATTGAATTGTGAACCATCGGGGCTATTTTGGAGGCCTCCAACGTTGGTCATGCTGTACTCATGCTTGGGTAGCCGCATGACTTAGCTTGAATCTTGTTTGAAAGTGCTAGGGAAAAATTTTGTGGTGTTTGATTGACCCCTCTTTGTTGATGCCTGAGGGAATGTATTCGAGAGGCATCGACAAAGAAGTACAAAACACCACAAGCAACTGGCTATCAAGCATTGTTCTCTGGCACTTGGCCAGATTTCCTCGCACCATGTTCAGAAGTACGTGGGATCCGGAAATGAGGTTTTGAGATGTATAGGGAGAAGGTTTGTAACTATGAGGTTGAGGGTTGATGAAGGGATGATTTTGTTTAACTGTGGAAAGGGGAATGCTCTTGTGTGAACACATCGTGTTGGTCCTTGTTAATAGCTAGTATCTAATGGACTTGGGACCAAGGCATGGGATGTGCGTCCTTTGGAGGAACAAGACTCTAGTAACCTGTTTAAGAGAATTCGTTGGCACAACCAAAGCCACGTGATGAGGTGGTGCGTTCTTTGGAGAAACAGGACCCTTGTTGAGTGTCAAAGGAAATCCGTTGTCTAACAACCAAAGCCATGTGGTGGGATGCAACATGATTGTTTGAGACACGAGTGTTTTCATCCAAGACAAGTACCTTCCCGCCTGGGGCTTGTATGGGAAGTGCCAAAGGTCTTGTGATGTATTTTGCTCTTTGATTTTGTTTTTGTTTTTTTTGTTTTTTTTTTGTGGAAAGAGCATTTTTATTTTATATTTTTTATTATTATTTTTCTTTTTTTTGAAAGAGCTTGCTTTTTGTACCATGCTCGTGTTTGAGCACTTGCATTTTGCATCATGTACTATGTATCGTGTTTTGCGTCGCAACTGCTTAGAGAGCTACAGTGTGAAATAGTGTATCAAGAGTTTTGAGGTGATCAAAATGTATCGGGGGAGTGTAATTAAATAGGCTAAGGAGAGCATGATGGGGAAATAGGGGATGTATCGAGAGTCAAGAATGTACTTATGAATAGATTGATTAACCCAGTCGTGAGCGTCAGGAAGAATGTGATACCTTGTTGTCATGATGGAATGCATTTGTGTACAAACACCTCAAGTGTGTCATCCTGCAAGCACCACTCCAAAGGGAGCAAGAAAAACACAAATGATTCAGTTAGCTTAGCACTTTAAACTTGAGTGTAGTCGATGGAATGGGGCCATCATGTGGAATTTCAAGGCAAACAGAATCTTCGAACAACATTCAGTTTCATCTCGATCTATGTGACAAATTCGGTGGCAGGTCCTTGGTGAACACATACAGCCGATTGCAGCAGCATGTCTTTTCGAATGATGCCAGGTTGTTGATGATGTTGCCAGTTTATAGTCTCAGCAGACTGTTGTGGATTGGTTTCACGTCCTAATCCTTTGGACGTTGCTAGTTTGTCGTCGTAGCAGACGGTGCAATGCTAGTTTATAGTCATGGCAGACTATGGAGAGGTTGGCTAGTTTATAGTCTTAGTGGACTTTAGTGAATGAGTGTGATAGTTTAGTGTCATGTCAGATGAAGCTTTGTGATGTCAGTTTACCATCATGACACTAGGACGTTCTGTGGTGCTAGTTTTAAGTCATAGCTCCAGGACTGTTCTGTGGTATCAATTTTAGGTCGTGATGCTAGGACCATTCTGTGGTATCAGTTTACTGTCATGATGCCAGGATGAGTCCGTGGTATCAGTTTACCATCATGATGCCAGAACGAGTTTGTGGTATCAGTTTACTATCATGATGCTAGGATGAATCTGTGGATGCATGCACGTACGTCTAGGTGATCCTGCAAAAGAAGAAACTAGAGGACACAATGTGAAGTAGTAACTACTGAAAATAGAACCTAAATGCACAAGAAAAATAGAAAATAATGTGAAAAGTGGTAGTTTAGGACCTTTCCGGGCCATGTGTTAGTTTAAGGCCTTTTCGGGCCACAGGCTAGTTTAAGGCCTTTTCGGGCCACATGCAAACGCATAAGCTAGTACAATGCAAACTAAGGTGACGTATGCATAACGAAAAAAGGTAAAGAGTGGGCGGGGATCAGACATGTTTTTGGCCCTGGGGGAGCCTTGATCGTGTGGTTGTTTCCTAGCCAGACGTGGTCTAAGAAGCGTGCTAGGTTTTGGTTGCTCTAGGAGGCTTTCGATTTTTACCACTCGTTTGAGCATTTTAGCTCTAGGTGTTGCATTTGTTGTTGTGGGTGTTCCATCAAGAGACTCTTCTTTCAAGACTTGTGACATGTCTATGTTGTGGATGGCTTGAAAGGGAATGTTATCACCATGTATGATGACTTGTCCACCTTCGTATGGAAGGCGGATTTCTTGATGTATCGGTGAGGAAACAGCCCATTGTTGGGCTAGCCAAGGTCTACCAAGAATCATGTTGAAACTTGGCATCTCTTCTATGATAGTGAATTCTGCGCTGGTGGCGAATTGTTCTCCTACCATAAAGGCTAAGTTGATTGTGCCCTTAACTGTGACACGTGACCTGTTGAAGGATTTTAAACATGTGGTTTTTGTTGGCATGATCTTGTCTGCCATGCCTAGTTTGTTGATGACAGAGTATGAAACTACGTTCGTTGCCACACCCTCATCAACGTGCACTCTGCGAATGGTACATTACCGAACACATACGCTAATCAATAATGGAGCTGTTGTGACCTCCCCTCGTTCGGGGTTGACTTTAACTGCATCGTCGCGGAAGGCTAAGATGTTTGAACCCAATCCTTGTGGTGTGTGTTGTGAAATAGTTACACGAATGGATTCCATGTTAGCAGGGATGTCCTCTGTAATAGGAATGAATGCTAACATTTACGCTAAGGCTTCACGATGAGCCAATGATGTCATGACCAGGTCGTACAAGCTCATGGTTGTGTTCCTTTATTTGAGCATTTTTTTCACCTGGGCCAGTGTAGCTACAAAGTCCATGTTGTTTGTCATTGTGTTGGTGGCCTCTATATAGGTCAAGGGTTTGGGCCTGGTTTGTTTGGGATTAGGGGCAGGGCCCCCAACATTCGGTTGCTGTGTACTAGGTGTGGCCTTTGCTTTGGCTATGGGTGTTGTTTATTCTTCATTCATCCTCTGCTGCTGCCATTTGGTAGGCTTACCCGTATTGTTGGTAAGGTTGACTCTTGAGGGAGAAGAGGTTGAGACATCGCCTACGATTGGGCTCTGGGTAGGTGAGGGGCCATCGCGTGGTGGAACCTTTATGACAAATGGTAGTTTGGGATGAGTCGTTGGTGTTTGACTATCTTGTTGTGGCACCTTGATGAAGAAAGGTTTCTTTGCAGTTGTGGTCAGTGCATCATGCTAGTTTAACGTCTTAGCAGACGATGGTGGTGGTACTTTGACCACAAAAGGTTTTGCAGGTGCTCGAGGTGGCACCTGGATGACAATGGAAGGCCTCTTGCTTGTGGAGGCGGAGGGGATTATTGCCTTGCTGGGAGGCACACAGATCACAAAAGGTTGTTACATAGGTGTGGGCTTGCTTCCTATGCTAATGGAGTTTATGACATGGGAGGTATCATTCGTGCTAGGTTGATTAAGGGTGTTGACGTTCAGTTGTCCTTGTTCTATCATTGCTTGTAGATCATCCTGTAACGCATGACAGTTGTCGGTATTGTGACCAAACATCTGGTGGTAGTGATAGAATTAATCTAATTTGATGTTTCGTGGGACCGGGGGTTCATTTGGCGCTGCTAAGGTGGGGTTCCTTAGTAGCTCGTAGTACCTGTCATGTCTTCGGCGGGCATTCTCTGCTACTTGTTTGTATTGGATTTGCCTGGTTTTGAGGAGTTTCTCTAGTAGTTCAGAGGGTCGCGTGGGTAGTAGCGTGTACTTAGAGCGATCCTTGCATTGAAAGTTGGATCGTGGTGTGGCCGTTGTCATTATGGTCAGGATGGGATTGGTGTTTGTGCTTATGGATATAGTTGGCGATGTTGCCTTTTGCTTGGAAACATGTTCATTTTTGTAAGCCACATAGGCGGGATCATTGCTAGTTTGTGCAGCTTGTTTGATGTTCTTGATCTGCATGAAGGCTTGGCTCAATGTTTGAGCACTTAGGTAGTACAGTTTTGACTTAACAAAGTCATTCATGGCTCTCTTCAGAATTGTAAGCAAATACATTTCAGGGATGGGCTCATGAAGTTTGTTAAGGGTTGCACTCCATCGTTGGATGAACTTTTGCACAAGCTTAAGTGGTGCTTGTTTCACTTGTATCAGAGTGTCTAGTGTTGCTTCAGGCTTCAGGTTATACTTAAACCTAGTAACGAACTTGTGTAACAGATCCTCAAGAGAGGATATGGAGTTACATGGCAGGGCTCAGTACTAGTCTAAGGCTACGCCTGTTAAGGACATAGTGAACACACGCAAGATTGCATGGGGCCAAGCTTGGAGCAATAGAGTTTCTGATCGAAACGTGACTAAGTGAGCGTTCGGATCTCCCTTCCCATTGTACTTGGTTAACTGGGGCAATGCGATTCCCTTGGGTAAAGCTAACGGTGGCACTAAAGATTTAATTGGATCATCGTGATAGAAGTCCAGTACTTTAATTGGTTCAGTGTTGGCAGTTTTGAGGTGCTTTACCTCGTCAGCTAATGCTTGCATCCATTATTTTGCTTCTGCCCACTCTTGAGTGATAGGCAGATTAGTTGGTTGGGGAGATTATGTCGTCAATTGCTGCTGTGGAGCAACATTTGGAGTTGGGATTTCAGGGTGTGACGCACTGAAGTAAGTGGGTTGTTGAACAAGGGGTGTGGTTCCTTGTCTAGCCACTAACTATGGGGTGACACCCTGAATGTGTGGGACCGATGTAACGAAAGTGGCGCCATGTGTTTGCACTGGCGGCATGTACTGGGTGGACGTGGACGTGGGTAGTCCATGTCAGGACATCGGTGCTTGTGTGCTCGTTGAAACTTGGTGAGTGACCATCTGTTCCATGCGAGGGCGGAATGATTAGTTCACGTAGGCATGTAGAGTAAGGGTGTAATACGAATCCTCATGTTCAGATTGTACCGCGAAGTCATCTACCTCATGTTGGTTTTGGGGCTCCTTAGTGGATCACTGTAAGGTTTGAATCCTTGCCATGAGGAGCTGGGATATGAGTCGGTGGTGAGGCTCAGAAAGGAAGATGATGTCATATACAGAGGGGACGAATTCATGACCTCCCATGTATATGCACTTGAAGTTTTGTTTTGCCTCCTATTCTATGGTGTCAAGGGGAAGGTTGGTCTGAATCTTCACACAGATAAAGTTGTACTGTTCCTGTGTGAGGATTACGAAGGTGCGTGCATTAGAGTTCTGAGATGACTCCATGGTGATGTATGATGGGGTAGCGTACGGGCTGGCTAACAAGTGCCGAGTGTGTTTTGGGCTAAGTGTGTAGTGTATGGTTAGGGCTGAGTGTGCAGCGTGTGAAAAAATTTTCTAAGTGTAAAACTGCAGCATGAGTAAGCTGCAGCGTGAGTAAACTGCAGCGTGCGTAACTAGGTTCAACGTGAGCAAGATTAGCGTAAGCAAGCTCAGCGTGCATAACTGGTTTCAGCGTAAGCAAGCTCAGCGTGCGTAACTGGGTTTAGCGTGAGCAAGCTTAGCATGCGTAATTGGTTTTAGCGTAAGCAAGCTCAGCGTGTGTAACTAGGTTCAGCATGAGCAAGCTCAGCGTGCGTAACTGGGTTCAACGTAAGCAAGCTTAGCATGCATAATTGGGTTCAACGTAAGCAAGCTTAGCGTGCATAACTGGGTTCAGCGTGAACAAGCTCAATGTGCGTAATTGGGTTCAGCGTGAGCAAGCTCAGCATGCATAACTGGTTTCAGTGTAAGCAAGCTCAACGTGCGTAACTAGGTTCAGCATGAGCAAGCTTAGCATGCGTAACTAGGTTTAGCGTAAGCAAGCTCAGCATGCGTAACTAGGTTCAGCATGAGCAAGCTCAGCGTGCGTAACTGGGTTTAGCGTAAGTAAGCTCAGTGTGCGTAAATCTGCAATGTGAGCAAGCCTAGCACAAACAGGACCAGCGTTAATGAGGATTTTGGTTTCAACGCTTAATTAGTGCAATGTTTCGAACCATGGGGTGATTAAGGTTTTGTCAAACGGTAAGGGCCCTCCTTCTAGTGCCAATTTCTGTACTGTCCAAAATCGTCGATGTAAGGCTAGAGGAAAAACAAACGCCAAAAGATCTCAGGAGAAAGACAGACAACCTTGCCTTTGCGTGAGGGCAAGCTGGAAAGAACGAAGGTAGAGTGCCTTGGATGGTCTGCACGCAGATCAACCAAGGACTTCCCCAAGCGTACACTATTTCCTGCACTGGGATTATCGTCACAAATGTAAAACAGGGAAAATAATGTAACGCTTAGTAACGTAACAAAATGTAACGAAACATAATGAAACGTAACGAAATGTAACAAGGTGTAATGAAACGTAACGAAAAGCAGAACGTATGCAGGAACATGCAATGGAATGAAACAATGTAGAAAGTAAATAAGAATAAGACAATGAATGGCAAATAATGAAAAATGTTGTATTAATCGACAAAATGTGCACCGGTCAAAACGTAGTTGTGTTGCAAGTCGAACGTTAAGCTCCGATGTGAGGTGTTTACATGCGCTAGAAATCATGTGCGTCTGGGCTTAGGATTATTTGTTTTCTTACTTCAAATTTTCCAACCTTGTTTATGTCCATGAACATGGTATTTATGCATTTGTGTAGGCCTAGGAGTAGGAATGGATGAGATTGATGGCTGCGATAGGAGAGAAAAATGGATCGCGTGACAAGTGTACATGGGTAAACTACGTTTTGACCAGATACACTGTATCTTACAACGCAAGCTAGCTTACGCCCATGGAAGAAGCGTAAGGGCTTGACAAGCTCACAAATGGTAAAGCTTACAATGAGAATTTACAATAAATCCCAAGAGGGATTGACTCCGAGTCGCTTGAAACTTTATGGTCCTTTAAGCTGACTGCTGCAGGATGTCGATTTGAGTGGTTCGACGGCTGTTTGAGGCATCTCTACTTCACCAGGGCTCCTAGCTTGAGTTGATTTGGAGTGCGTTTGGAGTGCTTTTGCAGTGCTTTTATCTAGGCATGAATAGTACTCACGTTGATGAATAGTGCTCAGCGTGAGCTAGGTGTGAGCTAGTAAGAATGGTTCATTTCGCACTGAATCTTGATTTTCGAGGCCTATTCTTCAAGTGTAATTGCTACCTGCCCTTGGGGGCCACCTGTATGCTGATTTTGAGCCTGTTTGTACTTGATTTGAGCCATCTTGGTAACTCACATTGCGCTCACGCTATCAGCGTGACTCCAGCGTGACCCCAGCGTGAGCTAGGCGTGACCCAGGCGTAAACAAGCCAAAATGTCGTGTTTTACACCCGAAATTTGATTTTTTGGAGCCTATTAATAAGTAGAACTATTACCTATCCTTAGAAGTTGAGTTGATGCTGAAATTGTGCTTGGGGTTGCTTGTCTAGACCAGCTTCTATTTGGTCACGCTGGGCTCATGCTCCAGCATGACCCCAGCGTTACCCTAGCGTGACCCTAGCGTGACTTGGGCGTGACCAAGGCGTAACCAATGAAAATAGTGCATTTTCGAGCCCAAAATCAAGATTCTGAGGGCTAGAAACCTAGGGTAACCATTAGTTGAGGTCATGGGGGATCCTTGTGCTCAGTTTTGGCCTGTTTTGACTTTGTTTTAGGGCTCCAAAAGTTGGTGACGCTGAGCCTTACGCTCCAGCGTGACCTGGGTGTAAGCAGTGGAAATAGTATATTTTCGAGCCTGAAACTTTTGATTTTGGATGCCAAAAGCTGGTGCAGTCACTTGTGGGCCCTAGGGGGACCTTGCTTGTTGAATCGTGAACCATCAGGGCTATTTGGAAGGCCTCCAAGGTTGGTCATCCTGTACTCATGCTTGGGTAGCTGCATGACTTAGCTTGAATCTTGTTTGAAAGTGTTAGGCCAAAATTTTGTAGTGTTTCAAGGAGCATAGGAGGGATCTTACAGTAGTGAGGAAGGGAGGTTCGGGGAAGACTCAAGCATATGAGCAGGAAAAATTTCGCAAACATGCAATTAGGCATCTTCTCGAGGGTGTTTTCCCGAGAGGTTACGCTGCTATACTGTGTATGCGAGGCTTGCACGGACGAGTTGTGTTACGCCCGTATGGCCTGGATGAGTTGTGTTTCATCCATTTTGCCTAACTATGCTAGTTTTTTTTGGATTATAGATGCTTTCCATGAGGTAAGAGGGTTACACCAATCGATGGATGTGATGTTTATCATGTGCGAAAGACTTCCTGTATGCTCACATTCTATACAAACAGGAGGAGAGGGTAAGGGTGGTTGTAAGGATAAAGAAAAGAGAAAGTGAAATTAGTTGTTTGATGGAGGGAAAAAAGGCAGGGATTGCATTCCCAAGTAGTTAGGCTAGTCTGAGCAGCCACCTTAGAACGCCATGACGCCTCGCCTCCAAGTGAGTGCATTCTTGAGCAACACTATTGTAGCAAGTAACCTGCAAAACATAATAAAGAATAGAAAGCAAAAGCAATTGTCCTAATCGCCAGGGAGGCTATTGAAACAAGTGCCATCCAAAGAGAAAAGGAGAGCGCTGGCCATGGAGAAGAGACCGTAGCAAGAAGCAAGGGTCCCTTTGTTGATGTCGCGGTTCAGGAATTCACCGTCGATAACCAGATTCAGCTTATCTAAGCGACTGGGCAAAGAACTAGCCAGATGAATCTGCTAAGCTAGAGTTTGGTAGCGGCGATGGGTGGAGGCCACCAAGGCCATGGGTGACCATAGTTTCCTTGGGGCCCCAAGTGGCAAAGTTAACCCCAGGAGTTGCAACTACAGAGTGGCTGTCGTAGCGGCATCTTCGAGGGGTCAGTAGTATGCCTTTCAGCATATCTAAAAAATCAGTAGGATGCCAGTAGGATAGCGGCGTTGCGTCTATTCCAACACCCTATCCATTCCGTCTGGTAGGGATGCCGTGCAAGAATGATAAGGCTTGCTTACTTTGTGGGTAATTTGTTGGCAGCTTCCAATTTTAAGTCCTGGTAGATCGTTGCTGCTGTTTTTAAGTCTCAGCAGACCGTGGTCCCGGTTTAGAGTTTGGGCAGACTGAAGCCTGCTAATTTTACGTCGTAGCAGATGGTGGAAGAGCTAGTTTATGATCCTAGCAGACCATGCTATGGGTGTCAGTTAGTGTCTTGACCCAAGGACAAGTCTGTGCTAGTTTAACATATCAGCAGACGGATGCTTACCTTGCTAGTTTCATGTCATGGTGGATGGTCAAAAACTTTACCAGTTTAGTGTCATGACGGACACGTGCAAGAAATGCTAATTTTATGTCATAGCGGACGTGTACAACACTACTAGTTTTACATCGTAGCAAACGATTATTACCTCGCGTTTGAGCCGAGCTGACATCTAGATGTAGTACCGTTTCATATACATATGATTCACCAGATTTGGAAGTTCGTTGCCGTTGATGTCTGCTAGCCTGAATGCTTCGTTGCTGTATGCGTTGACGACTAGGAAAGGGCCTTTCTGGTTTGCAGAGAGTTTTCTCACTGGTTCACAAACGACCTTAAGAACCAAGTCTCCTTTCTTGATCAGTCGCTAATGTAGGTTGCGATGATGTTTCTGTTTCTTCCTGTCTTGATATCTTTCGATGTTGTCAAGTGTCTAAATGCGTTTCTCCTCTACTAAGTCTAGATCCACGATCTTGAACTCGTTGTGTTGAGTGTCATTTATAACCGTGGAGAGGACCATCCGCAGTGAGGGAACTTGTAGTTCCAAAGGCAACATCGCTTCAGATCCATAGACTAGGCTATAGGTTGTCCTACCGGTAGCTATTCTGCATGTCATATGATAGGCCCATAGCACATAGAGGATTTTTTCATGCCATCATTTTTTGTTGCTGCTGAGCATCTTTTTCAGTAAATTGATGACCACCTTGTTTGTTGCCTCTGCTTGACCATTTTCTTGTGGGTAATAGGGTGAGGAAAAAGATTGCTTAATACCAAGGTTACTGCAGAAAGATTTGGATTTGGTACTACTAAATTGTGGCCTATTGTTGGTCAGAATAGTCATGGGAAGCCCAAACCTGGCTACTATATTGTCCAAGATAAAATGGTAAACCTGTTGAGATGTAATCTTTCATAGGGGAATAGCCTCGACCCACTTCGTAAAGTACTCGGTGGTGGTGATAATGAAGCTATGTCTTGCAGAAGACTTAGGCGTGATGGGGACTAGCAATACTCCATCAAAAGAGCGTCTACATAGAGTACTGTCTCTGATGATGACATATTTCCTGGCACGCTTACGGATTGCGTCTTTGTATGCAGGTGTTAACTCGTGCGGTAGTTCGCCATGCAGAACGTAGATTTTAATGTTATCATACCATTCTAACATTCCCCCCATGCTTAGAGAAAAGATTTGCGCAGCTTGTATGACAGGATCTGTACATTCCGTCATTAAGATGGGCAAGGTGGCAAACAAATGTGGTGGCATGTTTAAAGCTAGTGTGGCTAGTGCATTGGCTACGGTGTTCTTATTACGTGGCACGTGTTGGATGTCAGTCGTCATGAATTGTCTCAAGAGATCTTTAGCCATATCGCAATAGTGTTGCAGATGTATAGCTTTGCAGGCATAGACCCCTGTGATTTGATTAATGACGAGCATCGAATCGCATCGGATTGCCAAGTGTTGAACGTTGAGTTCTCTAGCTATTAACAATCCCATGATGAGCCCCTCATACTCTGCCACATTGTTTGTACAAGGAAATGCCAGGCGGTAAGCCATTGGGTGAACATCTTCAGGGGAGAGTGTAATGACAGCGGCAGCACTACCGCCTCTGGTAGTTGAAGCTCCATCGAAGTATAACGTCACTTCGAGGCCTGTCGATACAGGGCTTAAACTATGTATCTGTTCATCAGGGAACTCGAACTCTATTGCGGCTTGATCGTTAATAGGTGATGTTGCAAGTTGGTCAACTATGGCCTGGCCTTTCGTGGACGATTGGCCGAAGTAGTGCAAGTTAAATTCTGCTGTGATGGCCTTCTAGCGGGCTATACTACTGCTCTTGTATAAATTGTTTGTGATGGTCTGTAGAGTGTTGTTCTTGCAAATTATGTTGACTTGGCTATGAAAAAGATAGTGTCTACATTTTTTTAGTGCAAACACCAATGTCAAATAGTTATGCTCTACTTCATTGTACCTTGTTTCGTACGCAAATAGAGCGTGACTTAGATAATAGATAGGGACTTCTAACCCGTCATCCCTTCCTTGGTACAACAACACAACTATAGAAACATTTGAGCTTGCCAAATAGATGTAGAAAGGTTGATCCCTTTGTGGTGGGAAAACTGTCGGCAAATGTAACAACTCTTTCTTCAGGTCGTCAAATGCATGCTGGCAGTCTTCGGTCCATTCGAAGTTAACTCCTTTCCTGAGCAGATGTTGTATAGGATGTAATTTGTCTATTAATTTCAAGATGAACCGCCTGATAAATTGCAACCTACCCTGCAATCCATGTAGTTCTTTAAGGTTTGCAGGTAGTGCCAGGTTAACAATGGCTTTAACCTGATCGGGGTCAACCCGTATGCCAGTCTCCGATACCATAAACCCCAACATGCGTCTGGTTTTGACTCTGAAGATGCATTTTCTTGGGTTGAGCCATAGGTCGTGCCTAAGACATCATTTAAGAATTAACTCTAGGTCTTCTGGATGATCTTCTGACTTCTTAGATTTGACAATTATGTCGTCTACGTAGTCATTCAATCTTTCTAAGAGGTAATCACTAAAGATATACGTCATGGCACGTTGATAAGTTGCTCCAGCGTTTTTTAACTTGAAAGGTATCATGGTGTAATAGAAAGTTCCCCAGGTGGTCATGAAGGTTGTAGTCAGTTGATGTTCTAGGTTGATGTGAATTTGATTATAGCCCGAAAACCCATCCATAAAGGATAGTAACGCGTGGTTAGCTGTTGTATCGATAAGTTGGTCGATACTTGGTAACGAGAAGTTGCCTTTAATCGTTACCTTGTTCAGATCGCGAAAGTCTATACAGATGCGTATTCCTCCCGTTTTCTTAGAGACAACTACGATGTTCGAAACCCAGTCTGAATAATCAACCACGTAAATGAAACCAGCCTGATACAGTTTAGTGATTTCATCACTCACTGCCAGCACGATTTCAGGCTTAATCTTTCGTGCTTTTTGTTTAACTGCTTTGATATGCGGGTCTAAAAGTATGTTGTGCTGTATTAGTCTCAAGTCTAAACCTGGCATGTCTTCGTATGACCATGCGAATACCGCAACATTATTTTGGAGCACTCGGAGTATGTCGCTCTTCATTTGTTTGTCAAGGATGGAACTAACCTTTAGAGTTTTGCTTCCCACTTTGTGCATAGTTACAGGGACTTTAGTAAGGGGATCTTCGGTTACATCATCGGCTTCCAAGTCTAAGGTTCAGGCTAAATGTTCTGGTCAATCTGGGGATATTTCTAATGTTGCTATGGTTGTGTCATAAAGGGAAGCATCATTTCCTATTAGTGCGTGGTTGTGTTGTCTAATAGTTTCCCTGTATGGGCCTTTTAAGGCTAGGGGTGCGAGTAAAGCTGCGTTCATTTGTGAATCGACCTGCAAAACTACTAAGAAGAGAAGTTGTTATATTTTTTTTTACCAATATGTTGAAATGATAGAAGGTTTTCTAAAGATGCGTGTTAAAAGGTTGCCAGTTTAAGGTCTTAGTAGACCGTTACAATATACACAGTTTGTAAGAAAGCAGTACGCCCAGTTTCCTAGATGTTAGCGTAAGACTTGTGTGAACTATGATGAAAGGTGTAACGTGGCATGTCTAGCATGTCCAAGCAGCTGATTTGGAATTTTGTACAAACCGTAGTTAATGCGACCAGATTACGAGACGATAAGCTACACGTTAGTTTAGGGTCTGTTCGGACCGTAATCGATACGATATCTACGAGATTAATGTTGTGATCTTCACGCTTCATGTCACACTGACATACCTGCGTTTCAAGAAGGTTCCACATTGATTAAACATGAAAAATAGTTAGTTTCAACCATTACATATATAAGTCAATGGTTCGTCCTCAAAGTAGACTGTAAAGATCGCGAATCTGAATTAGGCTATAGCAGAAGGAAAGCGGAAGGAAGGTGTGAGTAGACGATTTTGCAAAGGTTGTTCAGGCGTAACCATGACGCCGATGACCAAAGGAAAACATACCAAATTGACGAAGATCGATGAAGTGTAGGAGAGTTTGGAGCGGATTTCTAAGGCTTAGGTCGAAACTCGGGAGGCTACTCCACTCACCCGATAGGTTGCTTTTTAGCTTTCCTGCATGATTGTTATTTTCGTTGTTATGGCATCGTAATTGTACCTATTTTGAAGATGTGTATTATGCCGAGCATTGATACCTGCTTGCATGGGTTAAGCTATTGTAGTTTGTAATATTACCCCTATCGCCATTGTCAAAGATAGACCTTGCACAATTGCAAGGGTTTGGGTGATCTTGGACAATACTGTACAAACACGATGCATGACTGGAGGGGTCTAGGTATGGTACCCTTATGTAGTATAAATAAGATTCTGTTGTCCTACCTGTAATGGTTGCATGTTACGCTAGAACAATATGCGGTGTTACTTTTATCACCGTTGTCAGGGACAAACCTTGCACCATTGCAAGGGTTTGGGTGGTCTTGGTAATGCATTTCCAGCGTAACGTGCGATTTTCTGGGAGTCAAGGTAACGGAAAATGTAGTGTTGCGTAATGGATTTTTATGAGTCTTTTTTTTTATGTTGTTCTTACATCGTTAGTATGTCTTACGTCGTTAGTATGTCTAAATTGCTTTTCCTAATGATAGTGTGTTTTGTTGTAAAGGATTATGCTAAAGCCCGTCCTAATTATCTTGGACATTGTGGATGTTTTGTGTTGCTTACATGTCCCCGTGGCCAATGTTCCTCCTCCTCATGCTCCTATAAGAGAGGAGGCAGTTTGGTTCCGAAGAGGTGCACGGAAGTTTTTGCAGTTTTTGTTGCGTAATTTCAGCGTAATCATCTAGTCGCATTTACCGGCTGAGATAGCTGCCGCCATTCTGGAGACACTACTAGTTGGATCAACGTAGAGCATCTTAACGTTTCTGGTGGACGGCTCAATCGAAACCATGCGGGTGCAAGACTATGAATAGAGCGCCAAGGGTTTGAGGCATTTATATTGGATTTGGGATATGCCCAAGTTTGATTGTTATCATGCCTACAACACTCTGTTCGTGGCTCATCATCTTACAACCTACTTTCAGAATCTACCTGGCATTGTGTATTATGTAGGCGGGTAAGTGTTTCCACGGCGTTATGATACGCTAACCATTATTTGAATTCATGTCAAGTATAAACAATTGTGCACATTCTGTTGTGTAAGTTCTTTATCAATGATGAGACGCGATATGCACAAGCTGCGATATCGCATCCCCTGCGATATTGTGTACGCGATATCGCGGTCCACCACCAAATCTATAAATAAGAGGTGGCACTCCCCTCATTTCACATCCTAGGCTAGAAGTAGCAAAGCTCTAGCAGATTGATCATCCCAGAGATAAAATATTTTCCATGTGCCCGCAATAGGAGTCCCCCAAGTAAACGGTTCTTTATTCGAGCAGCTTTGTACNACAAGTACGACTTGATTACGAGCATCTACGGATGTGTACGGCTAGTCAAGGAATCAGTTTCTTGTCACACTTAGGCTAGTTAGGTGCCTCAGTACGACCGCTTCGAGCACGTGCATTACGTGTGGTAATCCCAGTAACGATTAGCGTTTGGTAGCCACAGTTGCACAGTTCAGGGTGTGTACGGTAAGTGGGAACGGATGCTGACGCTAGTTAATTTAGACTTAGGACATTAGTTAGAATAGTTAGTTCTCTCAACCCTTCACCCCTTAGCATAGGAGATAAACTTGAAAAGACCAAAAAAATCATATACCTCGGACTTACTTAACCATACACCATGACAACAACAAGTAAGTCTGGGAAGACAACGAATGATTAACCCCAAGTGTTCCATGGGGTGTTTAGGCATTTAGTCTGCAAAGTTCGACTAGATCGTGCGTGCTACGCTCATTTCTTATAGTTGAGTGTAGGGGTACCTCGCCACTCATCATTGGCGCCATTGCCAGGGATTAAGTGTTTGTACGCCAATTAGAACATTAGGAAATCTTTCACATCGTTGTGAGCCTTAACGAACCTTTGGGTTAATTAGTTAATTAAGAACATATATAACGATGAATAGCACACCAATAAAATGGCTTCTTCTCATAAGGTTAACTCACCTAGGGATAACACAGAAGACAGTCAGCGACATACACATAACCTAGACCAGCCAGGTCCTAAACAATATATGATAGTTTATACTCACCCCGATGAGTATATTCCTGATTACACTTTTACCCTCCATTAGGATGAACAGTTGCGCTGGAGAGATTTATTTGGTAATATAGTTTTACCACCAGATCGATTGGTTTCGAACATGCTCTTCTGTGCCTTAGCACAGATTGGCATGCAGGACTTATTCGCTGAATACGTTGCTAGAAGATATCATATAAGGGATTATCATCCCACCGCTTTGCAACGTATGAGGGACGAAAGGCAGGAGAGCCAACACTCATTGTTGAAGGGCAAGGTCCCCTATGTCCTTAGTGAAATAGGAGACGAGGAACCCCTCACAACGGGTTTCTTAGGAAATGATGTTCCTCCTTCTCACAATGGTGAAGAGGTTAGGCATCAGAGCCTTCGATCAACTGTACATGCTACGAGCTCTGATCCCCGTGAACACCAACTGTTCACGGAAGGAACAACCACTCACACTAAGGACGAACACTTAGATCGTCACGACGATCGGGGCCGAAGTAGCCGAAGAGAGGGTAGGAAACATCGCCATCGTGATGGATCCCCTTCCTCCTCTCCTTCATCTCACCATTCACACTCTCCTTCCACATCTGGAAGCAACCATCGTGAGCACAACGAAGAGGGTAAAAGTAAGGACGATGAAAGACCTCGACAGGAAGGTTAGGAGTTAGGACAAGGGCAAAGACGTAGGGAGAGTAGGGAACCACCACGAAGACATCACAGACGTCATGAAAGAGATGATCATGACGAACCCCTACTCGCAACCTGAAGCATGCTAGACATCACAGAGGCAGTTAGGATCCTCACAAGGCACTTAAAAGATAGCAGGATCAAGCGTCTAGACATAAATAATATCCCACGTTTTGAAGGGGGATACAACGTTGATCCTCAACATCATTTACAGGCATTCCACGATGCCTGTGCGTTGCAAAATATAGATAATGAGTCCTAGAAGCTTAAGTTGTTCCCAAGGACACTCACCAAAGAAGCAGAGAGCTAGTACTGGTCCTTAGAACTGGAAACCATCAGGAGGTGAAGTACGATGCTTGAACTATTCAACAACAAATATCAGACGTACTCCAGAGTGTCCAATTTGCGTAAGCAGATCCAACGCTAGAAACAAGGTGCTTATGAACCCTTGGATGCTGCCATGGCCCATTACTATACATTGCTACATTGTTGCTCGGGCCATGGGTACGCTAAACAGGATCAACTTCACCACATCGTGGATGGGCTAAGGAATGAAACAAGAAGAACTCTTGGGACTTACGCCCAAGGGAGACTTTCCCAATTGAGAGCC
The DNA here is from genome assembly GCA_015680685.1 of Gnetum montanum. Lineage (NCBI taxonomy): Eukaryota > Viridiplantae > Streptophyta > Gnetopsida > Gnetales > Gnetaceae > Gnetum > Gnetum montanum. The sequence continues at coordinate 723,537 of MNCI01014205.1, forward strand.
CATGAAGTTGAAAGTTTGTTGGAACAAGTAGTGCAAGAAGAGGTGTGGAAGAATACAACCATAATCCCTCCCTTTGCAAGAAGGGAGTGAAACTCTGTGATGAGGAGGATGAGTCACCACTCGAAGAGTTGGTGAATCGGAAAACCTTACTGATCCAAAAGTTAACAACTGAGGTATCAGCTAAGGTAGACCAAATGTGGGATTCCTTAGACTCAAGAATAGAAACAGTCTTAAAAATCGTAGAAGAGTCTAAGGTAGAGCAAGGTAGTGACAAAGGCAAAACCAAGCGAAGAAACTTAAGCCCTGCACATAACAAGGGTAAGGGAAAAATTCCTATCTCCGATGAGGCTGTAAATTCTGATCCAGACGATGATAGTGGATGTGAGGTCTACTACTATGACCATCCTAAGGGATGTTGCCCAATTATCTCACATTTGCAAGAGTCTGGGGTGTATGCGTTAAATCCAAGACTTAATCAACGGCAAACACCCTGAAGGTTACCTTACCCACAAGGTAACCCAAGGCAATTCCACCAGCCCTTAACATATTATCCAAGTGGAACGCCTCCACAGCCCATTGGACAACACCAGCAGTGGCAATACCCACAGTCATGGGGGATGCCACCGCCAACACATCAATACCCTTACCGGCAGCCCGATCCTTACGGTTATTATGTGTAGCAGCCAGTTTCTCCAGGTGACTTTATGGGTCACACTACTCCTCACTATTACTACATAGTTCTGGAGTACTTCAGGAGGACTCCTTCTCCTCCGGGAGATATCTCACATTCAACCCATCCTCTAACTCCACCCGCACCTCTTCCACCTGTAGTTCCCATGCAACCTATTCTAACAATGTAGGGGGAATTACCTACCCAACTGCAACAACGTAACGCCGCGAGAGCTGTAAATATTTAGCATGTAAATATCCAACCAGGTGCTAGTTCTGAAAACTGTACAAAGAAGAGACCCTTTTTCAGAACTAGGAGCCCAGACAAACTCTCGCAACAACAAGCGGTTGGGCACATGTATAGGCCTCTAACCACTAACGCTTCGGAGAACTCTTCAGTCCAACAACTAAGTACACAAACGGTTATGTTGACACATACCGTAACTGACTGGATAAAGGTGGGCCATCCTCCCAGGAAACTACCTGATCCTGGAAACCCCTTGATTCATTTACAGATCACCGGAAATGCACCACATCGAGCTCTTCTTGACTCAAGTTTCAGAGTCAACCTAATTTCACAAAAGATGTATCACGCCTGGAACCTGCCACAACTTAAGAAGAGCAACATCCAATTAGAGCTGGCAGAATAGTCCATCACCATTCCCTTAGGATTGGTGGAGGATGTTATTACCACTATGTGTGGTTGGTCTTATCCAGCCGATTTCCTGGTGCTTGAGGTTAACAATGAAGGGGGCTTCCCCATTATAATGGGAAGGCCATGGCTAAGTACTGTAGATGCGTACCTAGGAATCCGTGATCTTTCCTGGGAAATCTCTAAGGTAAACATATGTGGAAAGATCGAGAAGAAGAAAGTTCCATGCATCACATACAGTGATTCATCGGGTGATGACATGGAGGAAATGTCTCCATGTGAGAGGTGTGCCCTTGAGAGTGAGAAACACAGATGCCTGTATGTAGCAACCACGCAACCAGTAGTAGACACCTTGTGGTTGACAGCTACTCATAAGAGCAGACAAATATGCATGGAACGAACTGAGGAAACTCATGCCAACAACCGTGGCATAGACACATTGGAATGTGAGCGTCGCCAACTTCCACCCCTCAACTTAAGATCATAAATTGAGAGAAGTTGGGCACTTCTTAGAAATTCAAATAGACGCTCATTATTTCGGATCTCTCCCTTACAATTCAGTCATGGGGAAGACGACCACCTATGCTAACCATATGGGGCCCTCAGTTCTTTTTAAGTTTTTGTTTTACACGTTTTTGTTTTCCACATTTTTTTTACATGTTTTTGTTTTACACGTTTTTGTTTTACAAATTTCTTTAACTTTTCTTATTTTTGTTTCATAACATCGTTGTACTTTTCTATTTTGTGTGTGTGTGTGTGTGTGCCATCCACCCTATAAGTTCGTCAACCAATAAGTGTTTGGACCGATGGTATGAACTGTTTTCATATTGATTGCTAATGTTTGGTTTTTACCTTTAAGTTACAATGTTGATACTAAGGTATGTTTCTTTTGATATGGTAGGCAATGAGATCACTTCATCCACCCATCCACCAATTTCTATGATTTCTCCTGGCTGGGAAATGTACAGTTCCCTTCTAATAAGAACTTTAACGAATCGGTGACTAGTATTTCTCAAACTAAGGACAGACTCAAGGTTTGAAAAGGGTGTGAATTCAAGGGAACTTGATGCATTTGTGTTGGCCATTCACTTGGGTGCTTGGATGTTTTCTTCTTGAGTTTTCTTACCGTTCCGATGTCACCCAATAATCGGAAGCAGAGACAATAAAAATAAGTCTTTGCATGGTGTGGTTCTCACGCATAAAAACACAAAACACAAAAAAAAAACCCAAGTGAGGATTCAAAACACACCCCTTAGACGAAATAACTTTGGGCTGCAAGCACTAGTTATGGAACCAAAGTGTTCCCTCTAACTAAGGCCCTTCTTGCTTCCCATTCTCTCCTTTGTTTCATCGGAATGGTGGTGGCTCTTGGGGAGGCATTCTTGTTACTCCAGTGAATGGTTTAACTAAGTGTATTAATGCAAAGTCACTGGATGTGGTTGGTTTGAGGCCAGAGTTGGAATGAGATTAGCGAAGTCACCTTAATCATGCAGTACACAAGGGGCTGTACACCACCTTGTCCTTGGGCTTCCATTCCATCCTCTTCTCTCCACTATTCACCTCATTGTCGGTTGTCTCATTAGTGTATATATTTTGGTTGATACATTTTTTTCTTTTCGGTAAATTCTTACAGTTAAGACTTTAACTCTTGTTCCAACTGACATTCCCGGAGCCTACGGACTCTTTGAATGTGGGTCTGTCAGGGCATTAATGGCATGCGCCTGCTTTGGGGAGGACCCACTGACATTCCTATTTGGAACATTAGTTAACTTCTTTTCCTTAACATTTTGCAATTAATTTTACTTTGTTCATTTCCATCTTGACATCTCTTTTATCGATGTCCTCGTTGTCCATTTTTATCTCTCTACCTTACTCCTTTTCTTTCTCCATTCTAATGCTACCGAAGGTTCGCGATTAGTCATGGGGGTACAGGACCTGCTTTTTTCAATTTTTCTCCTAAGCCCCAAATTTTTTTGTTTGTCTTCCTAACCCCTACACCTTCGGTAGTCATCACTTATATATTCCCAGATCCATATTAGCCATACCACAACCTAGCCAATGGACTTACACCGAAGCAAGGTATAATCACATTGAAATTCATTTACCCTTGCTAATATATGACTGTGTTGTGTGTGCAGATGGCGATCATACAACAACGAACCAGGATTTGGAGGAAGCACTTGGAATGGGGTGGTGCTGAAGCAGCTATGCAAGGAGCAAGATTGATGATGCGCTTACGAATGGACAACGGAAGACACAATCTAGGCCTTGGCAGCAGCAAGACTCTTCTCTCTTCTTCTCTTCTCTTCTCTCTCCTCTTTTCTCTCAGCTACCAACTATGGCCTGATGTCAATGTAATAAGGTGTTCACCCTTGTTGTCATGAACACCAGTTTTGTCAAGTCTTGTAATAATGATCCGTTCACATTTCATCCCATTAGCTCCATTCCCCTCAATAATTCCATACCTACCTGATATTATTGTAAGGAACTTGAGGATGAGTTTTCATTCAGTCATGGGGGTATGATGAGATGCGATATGCACAAGCCGCAATATCGCGTACGAGATATCGCGTCGTTCCCTGCAATATCGCGGTCCGTCACCAAATCTATAAATAAGAGGCGGCACTCCCCTCATTT
>MNCI01014205.1:727921-845601 GCA_015680685.1 Gnetum montanum
GTTAGTTAGCTTTCTCAACCCTTCACCCTTTAGCATAGGAGATAAACCTAAAAAGACCAAAAAAATCATATACCTCGGACTTACTTAACCATACACCGTGACAACAACAAGTAAGTCTAGGAAGACAATGAATGATTAACCCCAAGTGTTCCATGGGGTGTTTAGGCATTTAGTCTGCGGAGTTCGACCAAATCACGCGTGCTACGCTTGTTTCGTATGGTTGAGTGTAGGGGTACCTCGCCACTCATCAATCAATGAGCATGGTCTCCAAGGTGATACAGATATGTTATTTACGGCTAAAGCGGCCATAAAGGAGTTCACTTCTATTAGCAATGTATGTGCTGGTGTTCTAGGACAACTAGAATTTGAAATCCCACACTACCCTGTCGGCTATGTCAAATTCTTCACCAAGTGTAAAAACTCCAGATAGCTAGATAAGGAGTAGACTTTGGATTGTCCTATCACTGTTGCAGACGTGCAAGAGAAAATCCCACCATTTCCTTCATCGTTTGAATGCGGTAAATTACGCTATGGTGGTCCATTGTAGAATCTTATGGAATAGAAATAATGTATAAAATTGTATTATTTTGCTGTATTGTCTAAACCATTGCTCTATCTTCATAGTTAGGGAATCACGGGAGGTCACGGTGATAGCCTCCAGGAGTGAAACGAGTAGTCTCTTCTTTCGTTATGGCGACATAAAAGAGGTGCAGTGTTGGCTCAGCCATGGAGCAGCCCCAACTACCCTAACTAACAACCTCTGGGAAGTTGGACTGATGGAGCTATTTTTGGGTGTAACCCCCAATGTCACTGTAGCCAAAATGTTAACCCTAGTTGACTCCTTCAACAAGGAGGCTGAGCGTCCTTTCATGCGCATGCGTAACGTGCGTGTGAGTTTTGATATTAACGCTCGATTGTTCGCTAACTTTTTTGGCATTCCCTCTGATGGCCCTTTGGTAGAAGAAACGTCAAAGAGGAGTTGTAAACACCAAAAGGAGATAGAGGAGTGGCTAGGGGTTAAAAAGGAATCGAAAGGTATCCTTGCTGATAAAATCCAGCTGGAGGTGGCTCATACCATTTATCGCCTCTTCCGAGCCCGCGCCTTCCCCAAGTTGCTTTCCTAAGGAAGAATCCTTACCATACAGCAGGCTCAGATCATGTGGGAGGTTATGGAGGAGGGAGAATGGTATAATTGGGCGAGTTACCTCGCTAAAGGCCTGTAGGCTGAGATGGTCAAGCTTCGCAAGAAGCTTGAGTCTCGTTTCAATGTGCATTTTGCATTTTTTATAGCTTGCTTTCAGCATTTTGTTGAATTCTTGGTGGTTCGTAGGGATGGATTTTGGGTGCAGCAAGATCATAACCATATTTCCAAACCATGGATTTCACAGGTTTTCCACACCACCCGGTCGCAAGATCCCCCTGAAGGTATCGAGGATTCGCTTTCACTTACGACTAAGGATTTGGCGGTGCCTGCTGCATGGGGTCAAGACAGCGTGGGTGGGGCGCTCCCTTCTTACACTAGTAGTGCGTCGAGAGGGAAACGCCTGGCAGAAGAAATAGTGAGTTCATTAATCTAGCTGAAAAAGCATCGTCCGACAGTGAAATCTCATGGCCCTACTGATGTAGAGGGAAAGAAGCTATGAATCAAATTTCACAGGAACGATCCCCTAGTAGGTAAGTAGAGAGAGGTGTAATTGGTTTATATATGTACTACGCTACGTATAGACCTCATTGCATCACGTAGCGCTTCTAAAAAGTAAATAAGGTTTTGTTTTGGTTAACTGTGTTGTTTGACAGACAAAGGAAAAGATGTAGAGGAGTTGACCCTTGAAATAGGGGCCATAGTTTTACAACGTGGAGAAGGGGCCCCAGTTTTAGAAAAGGAGGCCCCTGTTAGTAACGTAGGCAGCATAAAGGTTCCTGTGCCTGAAGAAGAGATGGAAGTAGAGGACGTCAAGGTCCGTTTGGACAAGCCGGGAAAAGAGAAGCAATTAGTCACTAGTGAGTTTGACCTTTCCTCAAGGGGCAAACCTCACAATACTACCACTGAGGGTTTTTTTGAATTGAGTTTTGCGTTATCGGAATCGTCTCAATTGCCCTTCACATCTACTGTACTATGTCTAAGTCATTTCGTTCGCTTAGCAGAAATTTCTGATAATAGCAACGTGCCTTTGTCAGTGGCACCAACTTAGCATTGGGGTGAGACTCTTGATAAATTCACCTTTATGGAAGGCATCATGAATGATATGATCAGCCACCTAGAGCGAATCGATCATAAGATTGGTACGTGACTATTATAACAGAGGATTGTGACATTGCATTATTTTGTTGTGCCTAACTGTTATTTTTCATGTTGTAGGATCTCGCCTCAGATGGAATCCCAAAGAGCCCGTTGACCTGGACACTGACCCTGAACCTTCACCGGAGGTGACCGAAGTGCCACGTAGCCTCTACGATGAAATGTGTAAATGTGCATTACGCTTGGCCTGCTCTTTATGGGAGTGTTAGGATGTCAATGAAGATGTTTGGAAGAGGTTGCAGAGATCAGAAAAGGAGAAGACGTTCCTAACCAGTAGGGTTGAGGACCTGGAGTCTCGAAATGAATTTCTGCAAGCTCGGGAGGCCAATGATGAGAATTGGTGGATAGTTGTGATTGACTACGCCTGTTATTGGATGGTCATCAGAAACAATGTCCAAGCTAGCCATGAGCTTATTAAGCAACAGATGCAAATGCATCTCTTAGCCCAGAAGAACCAAGACTAGAAGGATTTTAGTGTGAGGGTCCAAGCATGGGGGTAGGCACAAAAGGACCACAAGCATGTGTATAAGCGAGAAAGTGCTGCCTACCGCCAACATTACAAGGATTCGTTGTTGAAGCGCGGTCCCTCCAGCTATTCCTTGATGTCATCGATGCTTCTGGAGCGTACAAAAAGTTCCAGGAGCAAGTGACAGTAAGTGCCTCCCCAGAGAGAGAAATAACCCTCCCTGGCGGGGAAACCATTGTCCCTTCCTTCTTCCTTGAACCACCCTGGTGGACTCCTATGGAAAAGGGGAAGGTTAAGGCTGGAATTGATTTAGGAGATGGCGTTTAATCTGAGCTTACTGAGGACGAGATCATGCAACGCCTATGGATCAGCTTGGAACAAATTCCTTTCGCGGCTGACGTAGGACCATCACAGGTAAGTTGTACAAGTGTTGTACTCTTGTTATGTAGTTTCGGTGGCAAAGCTAACATGCGTTTCATGTCAAATTGTAGGATCGACACGAAGAGGATCCTCATGAGGAGGAGCGTAATGGAGATGATGGTCCTTAGGAAGAAGCTTTCCATGAAGAGGAGCCCCATAAAGATGATCGACCCCGCAGCAAGAAATCCCATGAGGAAGAGCCTCGCAGAGAGGATCGCCCCCACGAAGAGACACCACGCGAAGAAGGTCTTTATGAGGATGATCTTCATGAGGTAGAGGTGGAGTTGAATGACACAGGTGGAAGTGGTAACAAAGGCAACGTGTGACGTGGCTGTATTGGCCAACCTTTTGTTGTACTGAAATGGAGTAAAGGACAATGTTCTTCGATCTATGTGACATGATCGTTTTAGTTTTCATGAAGTGAAACATATTGTTAGAAGGATTACAATGTTTAGGCCACTGCAGACGGTTAATAGTTTAAGGCCATTTCGGGCCAGGCCATCGTAAGCGTAAAAGGATAAACAAAATTTCCAGTTTTAGGCCGTAGCGGACCATAACTAGTTTAAGACCATTTCAGGCCAGGCCATTGTAAGCGTAAAGGAGTACATTACATTTGTCAGTTTGGGTCGTAGCGGGCCACAACTAATTTAAGGCCATTTCGGGTCGTAATGCGTATGAAAGAGCATAATAAGGACAATGTGAAAAGAGAGTGTAAATTACGTAACAGTAAACAATGTGGACTAATGTAACATGTCATGCCAACATGTTTATTCACTTGCTCCGCAGCTGCTTCTTAATTATTTCTAGTTTTGGCAACGCGTATGGACAAGGAGGTTTATTACTCTGTTCCTCAATGCCACCATCTTCCTCCTGAAAAGATAGTTCAGCCCAGATCGAGCTGTCATCAGCCATTTTTTTGGCTTGTTCAAATATTGGGACAGAAGACTGATCTTCGGGGATTTCAATTTCCGAACCCTGTTCCATTTCTACGTTATTAACAGCCTGAGGGATCATCGTATCACCATGGATGATCACTTCCCCTCCTACGTAGGGAAAATGGATCTCTTGATGGATGGGCGATGAGACTGCTCTTAGTTGAGCCAACCAAGACTTCCCCAAGATTATGTTGAAACCAGGCATCTCCTCGACGATGATAAACACTACGTCTGTGGGGAATTGGTCCCTCGCTATAAAGTTGATGTGTACTGTTCCTTTGACTTACACTCGAGCCCCATTGAATGACTTTAAACATGATGTTGTCATGGGACTGATCTGGTCGATCAAACCTAGTTTATCCACTATGGGATATGGAATGACATTGGCAGCTGCTCCGTCATCTACATGCACTCTCTAGATTCGGTATTGGCCAACCCAGATAGTCATGAACATAGGCGCTGTTGTGACTTGACCCTTCTCTGGTCGTCCTTAATGGATTTGTCATGAAAAGTTAGTAGGAAAGGTCGAGGTTGTTCAGCGACGAGGGGAAGCATAATGGAGTGGATCGCTTCTTCATCCGCTGGCAGGCTATCGTCCACGGATATGGACATTAACATGCAAACCATGACCTCATGATGCTTTTGTGACGTCATCAACAAGTCATAAAGGCTCAACGTTGTATTTTTTTATTTCAGAGCCTGCTTATTTTGCGTAAAAGCGTCGAGGAGATCATGTCCATGGTTTGGTTGCTTATCACCCTTCTCTTCTTCCATTTATACTAGGAGATGAATCTCTCGGGGACGAATGGTTTCTGGTTGAGGGTTGCGTCTTCTTGGGTCAGGAGAAAATGGTTGCGCTTGCGTAGCATTGTCTTTTTTAGAAGGTGCGGCCAAGGGCGCCGAGGCAAGGGGCATAGGCTTGGGAAACCCCAGTGTAATTCCGTCCTTGGCTGTATCAACTGTCATACGTCCTTCTCCTTTCCTGTTAGGTTGTGATTGAGGCATGAACTTAGAAATTTGCCCCTGTGTAGCAGGAGAAATTGATGGCTTTGGCACCCTAATGACAAAGGGTGCCTTAGGTGTGGGTGTGGGCTGGGCCGCGGCTTTACCGATAGTGGGCTACGGAACAAAGGTAGGAGACGGGACTCAGAGAAGGAAGGGTTGTCGCTGAGTCGCACCTGTCGATGTTTACAGACTTATCGTCTAAGACAAGCGATGAGGTACATGAAGCACAAAGGGTTGTTTTGGCTGTGCTTGGCCATCACCTTCCATACCCACCACATTGATAGTGTACCCTATGTTATTTGTGTTTAACGAGTCTTGGTACATGTGCATGGATTCATTTTCTGGATAGATCGGACTACTGCTATCTAAGATTATTTTACCTTGATCGATCAGGCGTTGAATGTCATCTTTCAATGCCCAACAGTAATCTGAGTCATGATCACACAGCTGGTGATAGTCACAGAAACAATCTAGCCTAAAGTTTTTGGAAACTGGCAATTAGTTTGGCAAGGCCAAGGAGGGATTCTTAAGCAGCTCGCAATGCTGTCTGTGGTGTTTCAGACCTTCCTCGGACACCTTCTTATGTTGAATATGGCAAGTTCCCAGTAATTGCTTTAGAAGTTCTGAAGGCTTTATGGGTAGAGCTGTGTAGTTTGAGCGATCTTTACGCTCAAAATTAGGCTTTGGCTGTGGAAATGCTTCAAGGGTGGGTGGAGTTTCCTAGTTGACGTTGTTTGAGCTGGTTGTGGGCTCAGTAGGCATCGCAGGTACTTTTTTGTTGGTATTTTTCTTCTTGGCCCCTTTGGCTATCGCTGCCACAGTCATTATTGTAGCTTTGCCTTTGTCCTTACTCTTGTTGTTGGCATTTTTATAGACCACATACGCTGGGTCTTTACTAGCTTCTGCTNGGGCATTTTTATAGACCACATACGCTGGGTCTTTACTAGCTTCTGCTGCATCTTAAATGCTCTTAGTCTGAGCGAAGGCTTGGTTGAGGGAGCGAGGAGCGAGATAATATAGTTTGGACTTAATGAAGCCGTTGACTACCCCCTTGAAGATCGCTAACAGATGAGCCTCTGCGATAGGTTCACAGATTTCGTTCAAGGTGGTGCTCCACCACTATATAAACTTTTGGACTGGCTCAAGTGGATCTTGCTTGACTCCCATGAGCTGATCCAGCGTGACTTCTGGTTTCAAGTTGTATTTGAAACGAGTTATGAACTAAGTTAACAGCTCTTCCAAGGTTGAGATGGAAGAGCGTAGGAGTGCTCGATACTAGTCTAAGGCTTTACCCGTTAGGGACATAACAAAGACACAGATGATGGTATGTGGCCATTGTTGCAATAACAACAACTCTGACCTAAAGGTGACTAGATGAGCATTAGGATCGCCTTTCCCATTATATTTTGTAAAATGGGGGAATGGCATCCCAGGAGGCAATGATAGAATAGGAACTGCTGGGCTAATAGGATTGTCATGGTAAAAATCCATTACCTGTATGGTGTCGGAACCAGCAGCCTTGAGGTGTTTAACCTCCTCAGTAAGGGTCTGAATAAGGTGGAAGGCTTGATCCAGATCTGTAGACGAAGAGGTTATTTGTGGAATTGTAGGATGAGCCACGCTGGGTGGTGGGATAGGGTGGTAGCTTGGCCTATGTGCGATGTTATCGGGACTCCCCCTATAGGCAGTCCTACTTGTGACATCCACCACCCGGTAGGTGGTGCAGATGGGGCGATCGTCGCCGACTGTGCCATGGGATATGTTGTTTGCATGGTCGGGGGCATAGACAATGACCCTACAATGGGGTTTAGGGTCTACGAGACTTGGTGCTGATGGTGAGTGAGATGGGACATCTGCGTAGGCTATGCTCCAAGGGATGATGTGTTTGGAGCCCACCACGCTGTAGTGGTGGGTCCTGTCGTGTGAGCTGGGATGAATGTAGGAACTGCATGCAATTGCGAAGTAGGCATTGTGTTGACATACGGTGATGTAGGCGCAGGTATACGATGAGATGGATTGGTGAATTGTGATTGTGGAGGGATGGTCTGTAAAGGAATACCACCCGGGAGGGTAGCCAAAGAGAAGAAATGTCGTTGGGCATTATGCGCCACATGATCAGCGGTAGTCAATGATAATGGCGTAGTGACCATAAACAACAGGTTTACGCGGGATGCTATGAAGGGAGGAGCCATGAAAAAGCTGGCGTGATTACCTCCCTTGGAGTGGGGGTCTAAATATTCTTGCCCATCGTGGGACGTTTCATCACGGAACATCTCGTCTCATTGTTCCGCTGACGCCCTGGCCATTAACAATTGGTCCAACATCCACTGTTGCTAGTCTGTTAAATGTATGGAAGCATTAGGTGAAGGAACGAATTCCTTCCCATTACAGTAAATGAATTTGTATTTGCATTTCTCTTCAAGTTCTTGTGGATACATGGGCAAATTTACCGCAATTTTAGCATAGAGGAAATTGTAATGTTCCCGATGCTGAGCGTGCCCCTTAGGCTCTTTATTTTGGAGCCTAAGGGATCGGCATGGTCGCACTGGACTGGTTGGCGGCTCGACCACAAGAGGCGTAACTTGCAGTGTCCAAGGGTTCTCGAGATTAGCAGTGTCAATAGTGGTGGTTGATGCGGCCATCCTCTACGCAGCTCGAGAGTAATGACAACAAGGATAAAGATCGCAAGGGCAAAGGCAAGCTAAGGTAAAAAATAACTATGGGCTCTCTATCCTACAAGATTCCAGAGGAATTAAAGAAGTGACCGATCTGTACCACACAATCTCGTAAACAACCACGGAGGTATCACATTTACGTCGATCAAAAATGGGTACAGAAAGCTTACAGGACTACCCTTGAAACGTGGATCAGAGGTTCGGGCCCTCCTTCTAGTGCCAGAAAACTGTAACGACGGAAAACGGCAGTTGTTGGAAACACCAAGCGAATTTCCGTGTACATAGTTCCAACCCCGGATCCATGCGAGGGTCGTGCTAGAGAAAACAAATCTAAGGTGCCCTGAATAGTCTTGTTGATCAGATAGGGACTTACTTAATCAGTAAATTTTGTAATGATCGGATCAAAAAATGATGATTTCAATGTGAAGGTACAATATCGATTGACGAAAAAATGAGATCTGCTCTAGGATTGGGTGTTAAAGATAGTGATAGCGATGTAAACGATGCAAAATGATTATAAAATCAATGTAAGTAAAATGCAACAAATTAAATTTGGAGAATGTACGATCCCAAAATTTGGGATTGTACTTATAGATAAATATGTTGAATACAATGGTTGCAAGCAGACTTTGGTTTAGACGAAGTGCATGCCGAGAGCAAGAAGTTATTCAAAAATAAAACAAGCAAAGGCCAATCTACCTTGTTATAGCCAATCTAGATGCAAGGGAGTCAGGCTCGAAGCAAAATGTCTGCTAACTTGAAGTCTCTGGTCAAAAGCTTATCTCTGTCACCGTCGATGCTCTTCTCGTCATCTCACCGATCTTTTCTTTTTTGTTGATACTGTCAAACATTGCCAACCCTTACCAACGTTGTCTGCTAGGGTATTTATAAGATTAGGGCTAGGAAAAAAATGTGGCTTGAATGATGTGTGTCTTCGGCCCACAAAATGCCGTTGACCTGATGTGTTGTAGCTGAAGCTTGTGGTGTTACGCTGCACTACGCTATGAAGCGTAGTGTGTCACAATCTACCCTTACTGGAGCTTTGGTAACAAACTGTCTTGCGGTTATGTTGTAATGTGCATTACGCTTGGCCTGCTCTTTATGGGAGTGTTAGGATGTCAATGAAGATGTTTGGAAGAGGTTGCAGAGATCAGAAAAGGAGAAGACGTTCCTAACCAGTAGGGTTGAGGACCTGGAGTCTCGAAATGAATTTCTGCAAGCTCGGGAGGCCAATGATGAGAATTGGTGGATAGTTGTGATTGACTACGCCTGTTATTGGATGGTCATCAGAAACAATGTCCAAGCTAGCCATGAGCTTATTAAGCAACAGATGCAAATGCATCTCTTAGCCCAGAAGAACCAAGACTAGAAGGATTTTAGTGTGAGGGTCCAAGCATGGGGGTAGGCACAAAAGGACCACAAGCATGTGTATAAGCGAGAAAGTGCTGCCTACCGCCAACATTACAAGGATTCGTTGTTGAAGCGCGGTCCCTCCAGCTATTCCTTGATGTCATCGATGCTTCTGGAGCGTACAAAAAGTTCCAGGAGCAAGTGACAGTAAGTGCCTCCCCAGAGAGAGAAATAACCCTCCCTGGCAGGGAAACCATTGTCCCTTCCTTCTTCCTTGAACCACCCTGGTGGACTCCTATGGAAAAGGGGAAGGTTAAGGCTGGAATTGATTTAGGAGATGGCGTTTAATCTGAGCTTACTGAGGACGAGATCATGCAACGCCTATGGATCAGCTTGGAACAAATTCCTTTCGCGGCTGACGTAGGACCATCACAGGTAAGTTGTACAAGTGTTGTACTCTTGTTATGTAGTTTCGGTGGCAAAGCTAACATGCGTTTCATGTCAAATTGTAGGATCGACACGAAGAGGATCCTCATGAGGAGGAGCGTAATGGAGATGATGGTCCTTAGGAAGAAGCTTTCCATGAAGAGGAGCCCCATAAAGATGATCGACCCCGCAGCAAGAAATCCCATGAGGAAGAGCCTCGCAGAGAGGATCGCCCCCACGAAGAGACACCACGCGAAGAAGGTCTTTATGAGGATGATCTTCATGAGGTAGAGGTGGAGTTGAATGACACAGGTGGAAGTGGTAACAAAGGCAACGTGTGACGTGGCTGTATTGGCCAACCTTTTGTTGTACTGAAATGGAGTAAAGGACAATGTTCTTCGATCTATGTGACATGATCGTTTTAGTTTTCATGAAGTGAAACATATTGTTAGAAGGATTACAATGTTTAGGCCACTGCAGACGGTTAATAGTTTAAGGCCATTTCGGGCCAGGCCATCGTAAGCGTAAAAGGATAAACAAAATTTCCAGTTTTAGGCCGTAGCGGACCATAACTAGTTTAAGACCATTTCAGGCCAGGCCATTGTAAGCGTAAAGGAGTACATTACATTTGTCAGTTTGGGTCGTAGCGGGCCACAACTAATTTAAGGCCATTTCGGGTCGTAATGCGTATGAAAGAGCATAATAAGGACAATGTGAAAAGAGAGTGTAAATTACGTAACAGTAAACAATGTGGACTAATGTAACATGTCATGCCAACATGTTTATTCACTTGCTCCGCAGCTGCTTCTTAATTATTTCTAGTTTTGGCAACGCGTATGGACAAGGAGGTTTATTACTCTGTTCCTCAATGCCACCATCTTCCTCCTGAAAAGATAGTTCAGCCCAGATCGAGCTGTCATCAGCCATTTTTTTGGCTTGTTCAAATATTGGGACAGAAGACTGATCTTCGGGGATTTCAATTTCCGAACCCTGTTCCATTTCTACGTTATTAACAGCCTGAGGGATCATCGTATCACCATGGATGATCACTTCCCCTCCTACGTAGGGAAAATGGATCTCTTGATGGATGGGCGATGAGACTGCTCTTAGTTGAGCCAACCAAGACTTCCCCAAGATTATGTTGAAACCAGGCATCTCCTCGACGATGATAAACACTACGTCTGTGGGGAATTGGTCCCTCGCTATAAAGTTGATGTGTACTGTTCCTTTGACTTACACTCGAGCCCCATTGAATGACTTTAAACATGATGTTGTCATGGGACTGATCTGGTCGATCAAACCTAGTTTATCCACTATGGGATATGGAATGACATTGGCAGCTGCTCCGTCATCTACATGCACTCTCTAGATTCGGTATTGGCCAACCCAGATAGTCATGAACATAGGCGCTGTTGTGACTTGACCCTTCTCTGGTCGTCCTTAATGGATTTGTCATGAAAAGTTAGTAGGAAAGGTCGAGGTTGTTCAGCGACGAGGGGAAGCATAATGGAGTGGATCGCTTCTTCATCCGCTGGCAGGCTATCGTCCACGGATATGGACATTAACATGCAAACCATGACCTCATGATGCTTTTGTGACGTCATCAACAAGTCATAAAGGCTCAACGTTGTATTTTTTTATTTCAGAGCCTGCTTATTTTGCGTAAAAGCGTCGAGGAGATCATGTCCATGGTTTGGTTGCTTATCACCCTTCTCTTCTTCCATTTATACTAGGAGATGAATCTCTCGGGGACGAATGGTTTCTGGTTGAGGGTTGCGTCTTCTTGGGTCAGGAGAAAATGGTTGCGCTTGCGTAGCATTGTCTTTTTTAGAAGGTGCGGCCAAGGGCGCCGAGGCAAGGGGCATAGGCTTGGGAAACCCCAGTGTAATTCCGTCCTTGGCTGTATCAACTGTCATACGTCCTTCTCCTTTCCTGTTAGGTTGTGATTGAGGCATGAACTTAGAAATTTGCCCCTGTGTAGCAGGAGAAATTGATGGCTTTGGCACCCTAATGACAAAGGGTGCCTTAGGTGTGGGTGTGGGCTGGGCCGCGGCTTTACCGATAGTGGGCTACGGAACAAAGGTAGGAGACGGGACTCAGAGAAGGAAGGGTTGTCGCTGAGTCGCACCTGTCGATGTTTACAGACTTATCGTCTAAGACAAGCGATGAGGTACATGAAGCACAAAGGGTTGTTTTGGCTGTGCTTGGCCATCACCTTCCATACCCACCACATTGATAGTGTACCCTATGTTATTTGTGTTTAACGAGTCTTGGTACATGTGCATGGATTCATTTTCTGGATAGATCGGACTACTGCTATCTAAGATTATTTTACCTTGATCGATCAGGCGTTGAATGTCATCTTTCAATGCCCAACAGTAATCTGAGTCATGATCACACAGCTGGTGATAGTCACAGAAACAATCTAGCCTAAAGTTTTTGGAAACTGGCAATTAGTTTGGCAAGGCCAAGGAGGGATTCTTAAGCAGCTCGCAATGCTGTCTGTGGTGTTTCAGACCTTCCTCGGACACCTTCTTATGTTGAATATGGCAAGTTCCCAGTAATTGCTTTAGAAGTTCTGAAGGCTTTATGGGTAGAGCTGTGTAGTTTGAGCGATCTTTACGCTCAAAATTAGGCTTTGGCTGTGGAAATGCTTCAAGGGTGGGTGGAGTTTCCTAGTTGACGTTGTTTGAGCTGGTTGTGGGCTCAGTAGGCATCGCAGGTACTTTTTTGTTGGTATTTTTCTTCTTGGCCCCTTTGGCTATCGCTGCCACAGTCATTATTGTAGCTTTGCCTTTGTCCTTACTCTTGTTGTTGGCATTTTTATAGACCACATACGCTGGGTCTTTACTAGCTTCTGCTGCATCTTAAATGCTCTTAGTCTGAGCGAAGGCTTGGTTGAGGGAGCGAGGAGCGAGATAATATAGTTTGGACTTAATGAAGCCGTTGACTACCCCCTTGAAGATCGCTAACAGATGAGCCTCTGCGATAGGTTCACAGATTTCGTTCAAGGTGGTGCTCCACCACTATATAAACTTTTGGACTGGCTCAAGTGGATCTTGCTTGACTCCCATGAGCTGATCCAGCGTGACTTCTGGTTTCAAGTTGTATTTGAAACGAGTTATGAACTAAGTTAACAGCTCTTCCAAGGTTGAGATGGAAGAGCGTAGGAGTGCTCGATACTAGTCTAAGGCTTTACCCGTTAGGGACATAACAAAGACACAGATGATGGTATGTGGCCATTGTTGCAATAACAACAACTCTGACCTAAAGGTGACTAGATGAGCATTAGGATCGCCTTTCCCATTATATTTTGTAAAATGGGGGAATGGCATCCCAGGAGGCAATGATAGAATAGGAACTGCTGGGCTAATAGGATTGTCATGGTAAAAATCCATTACCTGTATGGTGTCGGAACCAGCAGCCTTGAGGTGTTTAACCTCCTCAGTAAGGGTCTGAATAAGGTGGAAGGCTTGATCCAGATCTGTAGACGAAGAGGTTATTTGTGGAATTGTAGGATGAGCCACGCTGGGTGGTGGGATAGGGTGGTAGCTTGGCCTATGTGCGATGTTATCGGGACTCCCCCTATAGGCAGTCCTACTTGTGACATCCACCACCCGGTAGGTGGTGCAGATGGGGCGATCGTCGCCGACTGTGCCATGGGATATGTTGTTTGCATGGTCGGGGGCATAAACAATGACCCTACAATGGGGTTTAGGGTCTACGAGACTTGGTGCTGATGGTGAGTGAGATGGGACATCTGCGTAGGCTATGCTCCAAGGGATGATGTGTTTGGAGCCCACCACGCTGTAGTGGTGGGTCCTGTCGTGTGAGCTGGGATGAATGTAGGAACTGCATGCAATTGCGAAGTAGGCATTGTGTTGACATACGGTGATGTAGGCGCAGGTATACGATGAGATGGATTGGTGAATTGTGATTGTGGAGGGATGGTCTGTAAAGGAATACCACCCGGGAGGGTAGCCAAAGAGAAGAAATGTCGTTGGGCATTATGCGCCACATGATCAGCGGTAGTCAATGATAATGGCGTAGTGACCATAAACAACAGGTTTACGCGGGATGCTATGAAGGGAGGAGCCATGAAAAAGCTGGCGTGATTACCTCCCTTGGAGTGGGGGTCTAAATATTCTTGCCCATCGTGGGACGTTTCATCACGGAACATCTCGTCTCATTGTTCCGCTGACGCCCTGGCCATTAACAATTGGTCCAACATCCACTGTTGCTAGTCTGTTAAATGTATGGAAGCATTAGGTGAAGGAACGAATTCCTTCCCATTACGGTAAATGAATTTGTATTTGCATTTCTCTTCAAGTTCTTGTGGATACATGGGCAAATTTACCGCAATTTTAGCATAGAGGAAATTGTAATGTTCCCGATGCTGAGCGTGCCCCTTAGGCTCTTTATTTTGGAGCCTAAGGGATCGGCATGGTCGCACTGGACTGGTTGGCGGCTCGACCACAAGAGGCGTAACTTGCAGTGTCCAAGGGTTCTCGAGATTAGCAGTGTCAATAGTGGTGGTTGATGCGGCCATCCTCTACGCAGCTCGAGAGTAATGACAACAAGGATAAAGATCGCAAGGGCAAAGGCAAGCTAAGGTAAAAAATAACTATGGGCTCTCTATCCTACAAGATTCCAGAGGAATTAAAGAAGTGACCGATCTGTACCACACAATCTCGTAAACAACCACGGAGGTATCACATTTACGTCGATCAAAAATGGGTACAGAAAGCTTACAGGACTACCCTTGAAACGTGGATCAGAGGTTCGGGCCCTCCTTCTAGTGCCAGAAAACTGTAACGACGGAAAACGGCAGTTGTTGGAAACACCAAGCGAATTTCCGTGTACATAGTTCCAACCCCGGATCCATGCGAGGGTCGTGCTAGAGAAAACAAATCTAAGGTGCCCTGAATAGTCTTGTTGATCAGATAGGGACTTACTTAATCAGTAAATTTTGTAATGATCGGATCAAAAAATGATGATTTCAATGTGAAGGTACAATATCGATTGACGAAAAAATGAGATCTGCTCTAGGATTGGGTGTTAAAGATAGTGATAGCGATGTAAACGATGCAAAATGATTATAAAATCAATGTAAGTAAAATGCAACAAATTAAATTTGGAGAATGTACGATCCCAAAATTTGGGATTGTACTTATAGATAAATATGTTGAATACAATGGTTGCAAGCAGACTTTGGTTTAGACGAAGTGTATGCCGAGAGCAAGAAGTTATTCAAAACTCCCCCAAGCAAAGGCCAATCTACCTTGTTATAGCCAATCTAGATGCAAGGGAGTCAGGCTCGAAGCAAAATGTCTGCTAACTTGAAGTCTCTGGTCAAAAGCTTATCTCTGTCACCGTCGATGCTCTTCTCGTCATCTCACCGATCTTTTCTTTTTTGTTGATACTGTCAAACATTGCCAACCCTTACCAACGTTGTCTGCTAGGGTATTTATAAGATTAGGGCTAGGAAAAAAATGTGGCTTGAATGATGTGTGTCTTCGGCCCACAAAATGCCGTTGACCTGATGTGTTGTAGCTGAAGCTTGTGGTGTTACGCTGCACTACGCTATGAAGCGTAGTGTGTCACAATCTACCCTTACTGGAGCTTTGGTAACAAACTGTCTTGCGGTTATGTTGTAATACGCTAGAGAGTGTATCGTGGCATAAGAATCTCCAATGCTTGAATTTCATTACCTTTATCGTTGCGGATAAGTCAACTGCATTGCTTGCGTTACGCTATGTTACGCTATGTAGCATAACATGGCGTAATATGACAAAAGTTAAGATTTTCGATCATGGCCAACTTGCAAAATTGAAGTGTTGCCACTGTGCATCCCTTGTTCTGTTTTATCTTCTAGAGTCTACTAAATTGAACTGCGTAGCGTAGCGTAGTAGGCCCCTTAGCCAAAAAAGAAAACTTGCTGAGATGTGCCACTATTTTCAATGTTTCCATCACCTGGATGTTTCAACGCGGCTTTTGTGGAAGTCTTTGCCTAAACTTTGAGACTTTGCTGAATCATTGAGGTCTTGAAATTCACGGTGTTTCAAGTGGCATAATAGGTACATTGAATGATTTCTTAATGTGGTCTATGACCACTTCTACAACTCCTGCTGCATCCTAGTGCTACATGACCACCACTGTGGCCCCTTCACCAGTTTTCAATTGCACTTGAAAAGATGTAGTATTCCCTGAGATGTGTTGTGAGCAAGTGCTCTCTCCTCCTCCTGTATGGATGGACACTTCACCCTTTGCATGATCTAAAGAAACCATGGGCTGTATGGCATCATCAATGATGCGAAAGAGATTTGCATCATCATGACTTCCCCAACTGACCATCTCAACGATGGCCTAGATATGGCTCATCGATGGTCTGTAATCATGCGGTGGCGATGGTTGATCTTGGCCCATGCTGGGCCCTGCTTCTTGTTGTCGGCTGGGTCCCGTACTTGGAAGTTGGCTGGGTCCTGCAAGTTGAGTTGCAGTTGGCCCTACCATTTGTTCCTTTTCTTGTTCTGGTCCCAATGTCTCACCAGTGATTTTCCTTGTGGTTGGTGGCTTTAGTAGTTCAGCATAAGAAACATGTTAGGCTTTTTGGAGGACATCATTGGTGTATCCTCTAATACCAGCATGTTGACACAGCTTCCTAATAAGACAAGGAAAGGGTAACACAAGCTTCCCTATCTTTTGTTCTTTAAACCGTCTCAGGATCTCCATAAAATATAATTGAGGCAGGTTAGCATTAACCTTCCCCATCAACACTGCACATCCTCTTGCCGCATATGTTGAAATTATTTTTAAGCCTGAAGTGGGGAAAAGGTGATAAGTCCCTATTTTGAAATAGATCCTCTCTTCTATCGTCAACTCTCCAAATGTCTTATCCTCCTTCCCATATGCCCTTTCCAACCAAAATCATGGCATATCAGGGTCTGAAAGGGTGGACAACTGAGTAACCTTTGGCCCTGTATTCGAAAGGTTTAATACTTCCAAAATGGCCTGAACAAAGAAATCGACTATCACACCACAAATGTTAACCGTGGTGCCTTGTTCTCTATTGTGCCAAAATTGGTACGTTTCCCCTAAGTACTAGGCACCACTTTCAGAGAGGATAGGCCATAATGGGGATCCTTTGAGGTGGTCCCTAATGGCCTCTAGAGCAAACTCTGTGAAAGATTCAAAATTTAATTCCACAATCACTATAGTGAATATGGAAATTTCATGGATAGCTTGAACACAATCTTGGGGCAACGTGAGATGTTGTCCCTATCCAGGTGCTACAACAACTCCTCCTTCTACTTGCCTTAATTGTATCGTAGCAGGGTCCTCTTGGTGAATGCTAAATGATTGTTGCTCCTACTCTACATGTTTTTCTACAGGAACTTATCCTTTGCCTCTCCTAGGTTGTTTACTCCCACCTTGAGAAGGACCTTCTTGTTGTCCGCGTTTCGGGGCCATTTGCAATCACATGGGGTCAATCGTTAGTAAGGGTGTTTCCGAAGTTAGGTTATACCTTACCACTTGCCTTAATGAATTTATTTTATCGTCGTGTGATGTTTCCCGAAAGATTATAATAGTGAGTCCTTTTTACTTAGGTGGTTTCCAAATTTAGTTTCCCGGTCTAACTAAGAGGATGAAATTATTTTTGGCACATTTATCCTTAATGTTATAACTAATTACCCTTGATAATGTCCTTTGGGCAATGAAAATTTTCAAAAAATTTATGCGCTATTCAGCATGTGCCCCTTCCCCACGACTAAGCTGAACACTCTGGTTTCAAGTAGGGTCAAACAGAATGAAAATCGGAGGACCAGTGAGAGAGATATAGGTATGAAAGCAAGGGACGTGCAATTGCAAGTCATAGAGAGAAATTTGAAAAACTCCCCCACATGAATAGTTGAAAATGACAGTCAGTGGTGCAGGGGGTCATGTATATATAGGTTTGTGTGACATGATATCACGTACGCGATATCGCGGCCTATCGATATTTAAGGCACAACACAATATACCGAATTTTAAGATTTTTCTGAAATTAACAATGTATATTAAAGACATGTGGACAAGTGTTAAAGGGTTCTAGGGTAATTTAACTAGTTCTGAAGGCACAAATAATTATGTGTGGGTGGAATTGATCAATAAGGGCCTTAGGTGGTAAGGGAGAGAAAAAGACCATGTGATGGTTCATAGGAACGTTGGAATTCAGAGGGATAGTAATAAGGGAAAGAATATCATTGAAAATACGCTGAGGGTAATAGATTGTATGTGTGAGATATGTTATGAGTGAAAATTACAAAAAATTACGCAAGTGGATCCTCCCCAAAGCAGGTTCCATCCTATAATGCCCTTGCATAACCACACTTAAAAGTGTCCGTGGGCACTAGAAGGATTAAATGCAATCCACACTGGTTCCACAAAACACACACATGTTAGTATCACCAAGATGAGGTTGAAATGCTATGTTACACAGGACATGAGTTACAATTACATGAACAACGAGATGAAACAAGGTATAGAAGGGATTGTAGAGATTGGGACATGAGGTAACTAACCCCAGGGCACAGTGAATCTTGCGTGTAAAGCATGCTTAATGTGTTATTAACCTGTTGTTCCAAGATCAGGACCAAGTCCATTCCTCTAATCAGTGACATCGCATTGTTTCATCCCATGATGAGCGACTATGAGAGTACCAAAACAACAAGCTGTATGATCACTTGGCATTTTGTTCAAGGGAGCAGTGATTTTTGCTTTGTGGCACTTCCCTTGTTTTTTTTTCTTTTTTTTNTGCATTAGATCTACAAGGATCTTAGTACAACCACGTTGCGTGATAACTCCCACAGACGTCACCAAAGAGAATCCGCAAGTCCCCTTGATGTCATATCCTAATCATTCCCTCTTGATCCATCCTTCTTCATTCTGGGTACAATGAACACAAAATTAATTTTAAGTTCTAAGAATGTTAAGAATATCACTGTACCCTCAAACAGAACCTCTTATTTGTAGAATGGATGAGTGGGTGTAATGGGCTCATTGTCCAAATAATTGATTTCTCAAGACTTGATAACATAGAACACACCTCAACCAACGAGCCACATAAGTGTTTTATTCATAGATGAGATTACTTATAAAAAGATAAAAAGACAAAAAGATAAAATAAGTGATAAGTGGCGAGGTACCCCTACACTCAACCATACGAATACAAGCGTAGCATGGGTGATCCAGTTGAACTCTGCAAACTAGTGCCTACACATCTTATGGAACACTTAAGGTTAATGTCTTCCCAGACTTACTTGTATTTGTCACAGTTGTATGGTTAAGTAAGTCTAAGGTATATGATTTTTATAGTCTTTTATGTTTTATCTCCTATGTTGACGAGGTGAAGGGTGAAGAGACTAATTAACTAACTTTAACTAACTAAATAAGCCTTAATTAACCTAACATCAGTATCCATTCCCACTTACCATTCACACCCTAAACCAATGCAACCTTGGTTACCAAACGCTAGTTGTTGCTAGGATCACCAAGCATAACGCACGTGCTTGAAGCGGTCATACTAAATGCACTTAACTATGGGAGAAGGGTTGAGAGAGATTTAATGACTGATAAACAATAAATAACAATAAGTAAAGTCCTATCTAGCTTAGTCCATGCACTACAAGGTTTATCCAAGAAGTTCTTCTTTATTTTCGTACACAAACTTGTGTTCAGGTACAATATTTGCTTGAATAAAGATCTGTTCACTTTGGAGCTCCTAATGCGGGCACATGGAAATTATTCTATCTCTGGAGAGGTAAAACTACTAGAGTTTCGCTATGGTCTAGGCCTAGAATTATAAACAAGGGAGAGCCACCTCTTATTTATAAATTTGATGGCGCACTACGATATCGAGTACGCGATATCACAGGGGATGCAATATCGTGTCCCATCATACCCCCATGACTGAATAAAAACTCGTCCTCGAGTTCCTTACAAAATATTGGGAAGGTATGGGATTATTGACTGAATGGAACTAATGGGATGACATGTGAACAGATCATCATTACAAGATAAGACAAAACTGGTGTTCATGACAACAAGAGTGAACACATTATACATTTGACATTAGGCATTATTTGGCAGCTGAGAGAGAAGAGAGAAAAGAGAAGAAGTCTACTGACGCCAACGCCAAGATTGTGCCTTTCGTTGTCCATCTGTAAGCATGCCATCCATCTCGTTCCTTGCATAGCTGCTTAAGCACTACTCCATTCCAAGTGTTCCCTCTAGATCCAATCCGTTGTTGTATGATTATCATCTGCACACACAACACAGTCTTATATTAGCAAGGGTAAATGAATCATAATGCAGCAATTGATACCTTGCTTTGGTGAAAGGTCCATTGGCTATTTTGTGGTATGGCTGATACGGATCTGGAGATATCATAGTGGTGACTACCGAAGGTGTAGGGGTTAGGAGAAAATCAAAAAAATTTGGGTCTGGACCCCCATGACTAAGAGCGAACCTCTGGTAGTAATAGAATGGAGAAAGAATAAAGAACAAGAAAGATGGAGAAAAAGAGACAACTATAACGTCGATGAAATGGATGTCAAGATGGAAATGAACAAAATAGAGTGGATTGCAAAAATGTTAAGGAAAAGAATTTAACTGGTGCACCAAATAGAAATGTTAATGGATCCTCCCCAAAGCAGGCTCATGCCCTTAATGCCCTGACAAACCTGCATTCAAAGAGTCCATAGGCGCTCGAAATGTCATTTGGAATAAGAGTTAAAGTCTTAACCGCAAAAATTTACCAAAAAGAAAACAATGCATCAACCAAAATATACACTAATGATACAACTGGCAATGAGGTGAACAATGGAGAGAAGGATGGAGAGAAGAGAATGGAATGGAATCCCAAGAACAAGGTGGTGTACAGCCCCTTGTGTGTTTCATGGTTAATGTGACTTAGCAGATCCCATTCCAAGTCCAGCCTCAAACAAACCACATCCAGTGAATTTGCATGAATGCATTCGGCCAATCCATCCCCTTGAAGTAACAAGAATGCCTTTACCCAAGAGCCACCACCATTCCGACGAAACGAAGGAGGAGAGAATGGGAAGCGAGAAGGGCCTTAGTTAGAGGGAACATTTTTATTTTAGTTCCATAACCAGTGCTTGTAGCCCAAATGATTATTTCGTCTAAGGGGTGCGCTTTGAATTCTCACTATTTTTTTATGTGTTTACGCATGAGAAGCACACCATGCAAAGACTTTGTTATTTTTATTAGCTCAGCTTCCCAATAATTGGGTAACATTGAAACGGTAAGAAAAATCAAGAAGAAAACATCGAAGTACCCAAGAGAACGGCCAACACAAATGCATCAAGTTCCCTTGAAGTCACACCCTTCTCAATCCTTGAGTCCTTCCTTAGTTTGAGAAATGCCCAGTCACCGATTCATTATAGTTCTTATTATAGAAAGGGACTGTACATTTCCAAGCTGAGAGAGACCATAGAAATTTGTGGATGTATGGATGAAGTGGACTCATTGCCTGCTATATCAAAAGAACCATACCTTAGTATCAACATTGTAGCTTAAAGATAAAAACCAAACATTAGCAATCAATATAAAAATAGTTCATACCATCATGAAGAACACTTATTAAATGACAAACTTACAAGGTGAATAACACACGCACACACGCACACACAAAATGAAAAAGTATAACGATGTTGTAAAACAAAAAACAAGAAACGTTAAAAAAATATGTAAAACAAAAATGTGTAAAAAAAAACTAAAAAGAACTGAGAGCCCAAAATGATTAACATAGGTGGTCATATCCCCCATGAATGAATGGAAAGGGAGAGATCCAAAATAATGAGTGCCTATTTGAATTTCTTAAAAGTGTCCAACTTCTCCTGATTGATGTTCTAAGATTAAGAGGTGGAAGTCAACGACGCTCATATTCCAATGTATCTATGCTTTTGTTATGGGCATGAGTTGTTCCCCCAATTCATTCCATGCATGTTGGTCAGTTTCTCTTTCGATTAGCTGTCAACCATAGGGTGTTCACTTGTTGTGTGGTTGCTACATACAGGCATCTTTGTCTCAGCATTTCTAGGGCACATCGGTTGCATGTAGGAAATGTTGAGCATTCCTCCATCTCATCACCCTCTGAGTCACTATATGTGATGCATGGAACTTTCTTCTTCTTGATCTTTCCATAAATGTTTACCTTAGATATTTCCAAGTAAAGATCGTGGATTCCTAGGCATGCATCTATTGTACTTAGCCATGCCCTTCCTATTATAATTGGGAAGTCCCCTTCATTGCTGTTGACTTCTATCACCAGGAAATTAGCTGGGTATGACCAATCACACACAGTGGTAATAATTTCCTCCACCAATCCTAAGGAAATGGTGATGGACTGGTCAACCAGCTTTAGTTGAATATTGCTCTTCTTGAGTTGGGGCAGGTTCCAGGCTTGATACATTTGTCGTGAAATTAAGTTGACTCCGGAACTTGAGTCAAGAAGAGCCTTATGTGGTTCGTTCCTAGTGACTTGGAGGTAGATTAAGGGACTTTTAAGGTCAGAGAGTTTCTTGGGAAGGTGGCCTACCTTGATCTAGTCGGTTAGGTATGTGTTAACATAACCATATGCATTGAGCTCTGTTGCTAGTTTGAAGGGAGCTCCAAAGCCTTATGTGTTGGAGGAGCGTACACAAACTCAACCGCTTGTGGTTGTGAGAGCTTGTCTAGGCTTTTGGTTCTGAAGAAAGGTCTTCTCTTCTTGCGGTTGTTAGAACTAACAGTGGGTTGAAGGTTTACAATTCTCGTAGCATTACATTGTTGTGGTTGAGTGGGGAGTTCCCCTTGCATTGTTGGAGCAGGTGGTAGTGGAACTATTGGTGAATGGATTCAGAGGATGGTACGTGTGTGGAGTGTATCCCAGAGAAGAAGGAGTCCTTTTGAAATACTCCTGAACTTGGTAGTGACGTTGTGGGGTTGCATGACCCATAGAGTCACTTGGAGAAACCGACTGCTACACGTAGTAGCCATATGGGTCTGGTTTCCTATAAGGGTATTGTTGTCTAGGCGGTGGCATCCCCCATGACTGTGGGTATTGCCACTATTGATTTTGCCCAATAGGTTGTGATGGAGTTCCACTTGGATAATACGTTAATGGTTGGTGGAACTGCCTTGGGTTACCTTGGGGATAAGATAACCTTCAGGGTGCCTGTCGTCTGTTAAGTCTCGAGTTGAGTGCATACACCCCAGACTCTTGTAGATGTGAGATGATTGGACAACATCCCTTAGGATGGTCATATTGGCAGATCTCACATCCACTGTCATTTTTTGTGTTTGAATCCACAACCTCATCGGAGATATTCATTTTTCCCTTACCCTTGTTACGTGCATGGCCTGAATCTCTCTGCTTTTTCTTGTCCTTGTCACTACTTCGTTCCTCCTTAGATTCCTCTACAATCTTTAGGATAGTTTCAATTTTACTGCCTAAGGAGCTTCATATTTCATCTACCTTAGCCGATACTTCCATTGTTAGTTTCTGAAGCAGCAAGGTTTTTCTATTCACCAACTCTTCGAGTGATGACTCATCCTCTTCATCGCAGAATCTCACTCCCTTCTTTTGGAGGGAAGGATCGCGGTTATATTCTTCCATGCTTTTTCTTTTTTGTAGCTCCCCTTCTCCTTTAGCTACTTGCTCCAATAATTGATGAATTCTATGGGATCTAAGTTCTGATAATCTCCCTTGGGCATATGTCCCAAGGGTTCTCCTAGTTTCATACCTTAGCCCATCTACAAGGTGGTGTAGTTGATCCCGTTGTGCGTAGCCATAGCCTGGGAAACGATGTAACAATGCGTAGTAGCAGCCCATGGTAGCATCCAAGGGTTCGTGATTACCTTGCTTCCATCCTTGGATTTGTTTACGCAAATTAGACACTCTAGAGTACGTTTGGTATTTATCGTTGAACAACTCTAACATCGTACTCCATCTCCTAATGGTTTTCGGATCCAAGGACAAGTACCAACTCTCTGCTTCTTTTATGAGTGTCTTAGGAAATAACTTTAGTTTCTGCCACTTGTTTTCTATGTTCTACAAGGTGCAGGCGTCATGAAATGCCTATAAATAATTCTACAGATCAGCATTATATCCCCCTTCAAAGCGTGGGATGTTGTTCGTGTCAAGTCTTTTGATCCGACTATCTTTTTGATGCCTTGTTGGTATTCTCACTGCCTCTGTGATGTCTAGCATACTTCAGGTGGCAAGTAGGGGTTCATCATGATCATCTCTTTCATGACGTCTATGATGCCTACATTGTTCCCTACTTTCCCTTCTATCATGCCTAGACTCTCTGGACTGCCCCCATCCTCTCTCTCGACTCTCTCGTCGAGGTATCTCATTTCACATACCCTTATCCTCATCGTTAGGCTCTTTATGACTACACCTAGATGTGGAAGGAGAGGGTGAATGATGTGATGAAGGGGAAGAAGAAGGAGAACTATCGCCATGATGATGTTTCTCACCTTCTCTTTGATGGCTACGACCCCGATCATGATGACGATCTGAATGCCCATCCTTGTCATGTGTTTTCGTTCCCTCAGTGAATAGTTGGCATTCACGGGGATCAGAACCAGGGTTGTGTATCATGGAGCATAGGTTCTGATACCTCACCTCCTCACTATCGTTAGGAGGGGGAACATCATTTTATGGAGAACCCATTATAAGTGGTTCACCATCTCTAATTTCACTTAGGACGTGCGGGACCCCTTTGCCCTTCAACAATGTATGGTGGCTCTCCTGCCTTAAGTCCCTTAAACATTGTGCTTCTGTGGGATGATAATCCCTTGTGTCAAAGTCGCCTATAACGTATTCAGCATATAGCTTTGTCATGCCTATCTGTGCAAAAGCACGAATAAGCATGTTAGGGACTGCCTGATCTGGAGGTAACACTATGTTACCTTGAAAGTCTCTCTAGTGCAGTTGTTCATCATCATTGGTGTCGTTTCCGGGGATGGTGCTAGTTATCTAGATTAGTTATATCATACAAGGTCGCTGTAAAGGAATTAACGATATATCTCTTAAGAAAGAAATAATTATTAAAAGTCACATATAAATTCACACAGAACTTCACAACAATGCCTCTCCTACAAGATTATGATAATGCCACACTTAGTCAGGAAGTTCATTGGAGAACCAACAAACTATATGACAATGAAGATTAGAGTATGCAACCCGAGGTGGGGGTTTTTTATAAACATGAGCGAAAGCAACGTCATCCTAACACACGAAGGTATAACTCACCCGATGATGACAAACCCCTATTGGCCACTACAAGCTTAATGCAAATACAAGAGGCTGTTCGGATTTCATGTAGGCATCGTAAAGAGAGCCGTCTACCCAAGCTCGATTTAAACAACTTTCCTAAATTTTCAGGAGGCTATGACTTAGATCCACATCAACATTTACAAGCCTTCTACAATGTCTGCACATGGAACAACATTGATAACAGGTGACAAAAACTTAAGCTCTTTCCCATGACACTCGTTGGCCAAGCAAAAGTATGGTATAGATCGTTAAAACCAAATTCAATATGACATTGGTTAACAATGGTAGAAGTATTTAACAAAAAATATCAAACCTACGCAAGAGTGTCAGCCTTGAGGAAACAAATCCAAGGATGGAAACGAGCACAACATGAACCCTTGGACATGGCCTTAGAAAGATATTATGCACTATTAAACAACTGTCCAGGCCATGGGTTTTCCGAGGAAATGCTAATGTACCATATCATTGATGGGCTTCGTGATGCAATAAGAGAGACCCTAGGAATGTATGTCCAAGGTCAACTATACAAACTACGAACCCATCAAGTCCAAGAGCTTATTAAGCGGGTAGCAAAAGAAGAAGGAGAGATGGATAGATGAGAGAGTGTTGAAAAACATCAATGGGACCAAAATCTCAACTTAACAAAGGTCCGTGATCATAAAAAGGAAAAATCAACCTATCACAAGGAGAAAGAACCATCTTTGCCGGTACAACAATCGTTAGAGGAAGTTGAGGCAAAGATCAATAAGATGTTGGAATGGACGTATCAAAAGTGTGGAGAATGTGTCGATATTATTGGAGATAGAGTTTTGGCAACCCAAGAAGCAAGACAACACATTAGAGGATCGAAAAGAAGGAATAAGGAACATAAGTGCTCAACTGTTGATCATACATATGAATGCAACATATGCCTATACGATCACCCCAAGGGCCAATGCCCCATATTGTTACATCTACATGAGCATTGGGAAAACATGTTACATCCAGAGTTCGTACAGAGATACTGTGTTCGATCACAGTGGCAACAATCCCAGTCGTGGGGGAAGCCATCCCTAAATTGGAGACACCCTTCATATCCTCCGAATCCAAATGCTTATCACATTCAACATCTTGTTTCTCCGATTGGGCCAACGCACTTTATCTCACCACAGTACCATTCTCCTCAATACTATCAACCCATGTCTCCAACACAACCACCATCTTGTGTATCCTACACTTCTACTCATTTTCAACATTCTCATCCTTTTTTCCCTCCTTCTACAATGCCACCAACTGTTCCTAAGGTGTCTGCACCACAGCAACAACCCACGAACGCTACTTGTGCTGCTACTTCCAACAACAATGAAAAGCCTCCTCGACATCCAAAGCGTCCCTTCTTTAAACATGACCATAAGAAGGGACAATACAATTCTGAGGCCACTGCATCCTTCAACTCAACACAAGTCCCACACTGTGGTGCATCCTTATCTTTGAACGCAGCACCTCATGTTACTTCATCAAGGCCACCAACTAACACTCCAACAACCATACGGCCTAATGAACACAATCATGGAAGGCAACAACCTAATCCTTGCATACCATCTAATGGTCCCAAATATCATAGTGGGTCAACTCGTTATCTAGGAACTACATCGTATAAAGTGCCCCACTATGCTTACTACAATCAAGTGTGTGAACCCTGATGGGGTAAGTATGGCCAAGTTCCAATACTTCCAACATGCAAGAATCCTCAACCTTCATTTATTAATCCTCGCCATGCTCAACTTTTTAGTTATGGGGCATATCCCCCATTCTAAATAACAAGCAGGGTTAATAAATATTTTTCTTTTTCTTTAATTTTACAACTTTTTTTCCAGTTTTTCATTTTTCAATTTCTTGTTTTATCTTTTGTCTTTTTACACTTTTGTAAGTAATCTCATCTACAAATAAAACCCTCATGTGGATCGTTAGTTGAGGTGTGTTTTATGTTATCATCTCTCGACTGATCAATTATTTGGACAGTGAGCCCATTACATCCACTCATCCATTCTAAAAATAAAGAGGTTCTGTTCAAGGGTATAGTGATATTCTTGACATTCTTAAAACTTAAAATTAATTTTGTGTTCATTGTACCCAGAATGAAGAAGGATGGACCAAGAGGACATGATTAGGATGTAACATCAAGGGGACTTGTGGATTCTCTTTGGTGGCATCTGTGGGAGTTATCATGCAATGTGGTTGTACTAAGATCCTTGTAGATCTAATGAAAAATGGGAGTAAGAGTACTCAAAAGGGCACTCAAAAATCCGATGTTGTTCTAGGGGGTCCCATTGGAAAGACATGCACACATGCCTGAAGGTTGGTGGCTTCTCTGGATCCAGTATTTGAAAAAGAGAGAGAGAGAGAGAGAGAGAGAAAAGAAAAGAAAAAAAAAGAAAAACAAAGTTCCACGAAATAAAATTCACTCCTCCCTTGAACAAAACGCCAAGTGATCATACGCCTTGTTGTTATGGTACTCTCATAGTTGCTCATCATGGGATGAAACAATGCGATGTCACTGATTAGAGGAATGGACTTGGTCCTGATCTTGGAATGATGGGTTAATGACACCTTAATCATACTTTACACATAGGATTCATTGTGCCTTGGGTCAGTTACCTCATGTCCCAGTCTCTATAATCCCTTCTATACTTTGCCTCATCTCACTGTTCATGTAATTGTAGCTCGTGTCGTGTGTAACATAGAATTCTTTCCTCATTTCATTGATATTTACATATGTGTGTTTTGTGGAATCAGTGTGGATTACATTTAACCCTTCTAGTGCCCATGGACACTTTAAGTGTGGTTACACAAGGGCATTATAGATTGAAACCTGCTTTGGGGAGGACCCACTTGTGTAATTTTTTGTAATCTTCACTTATGACATAGCTCACACACACCATTTCTTACCCTCAGCATTATTTTTCCTAACATTCTTTCCCTACTATTACCCTTTGAATTTCAACGCTCCCATGAACCATCACATAACCTTTTTCTTACCACCCAAGGTTTTATAGATCAATTCCACTCACTCATCATTATTCATGCCTTCAAAACCATCTAATTACCTGAGAACTCCTTAACAATAGCTTAATGTCCTACGTTACAACGTTTATTTCAAGAAAATCCCTTCAAAATTCAATCTTTTTGTTGTGCCTCACATCAAAAACCTATAAATAGGTGACCCCCCCCCCTCGCGCAACACTTAGCATCATTTTTTCCATTCACACAGGGGAGTTTTTGAATTTTCTTTCTATGACTTGTGATTGAGTGACCCTTGCTTTTCTCACTATATCTCGCTCGCTGATACTCCGATTTCTATTCCGTTTGAACCTACTTGAACCTGGAGTGTTCAATTTAGTCATGGGGGAGGGACACTTGCTGAAAAGTGCCTAAATTTTTTGAAATTTATCATCACCCAAAGGACATCAGCTAGGGTAATTAACTATAACACTTAGAATATTTGTGCCCAAACATCATTTAATCCCTAAGTATACCAGGAAATTAAAATTGGAAACCACCTAAGTGAGATGGACTCATTATCACAATATTTCAGGCAATGTCACATGGAGATAAAATGAATTAATTAATTAAGGCTAGCAGTAAGGTATAACTTAATTTAAAAACAACCTTACTAACGCTTGGCCTAGTGTGATTACAGATGGCCCCAAAACGTGGACAGTAGGAAGGTCCTACTCAAGGTGGGAGAAAATGATCTCAGAGAGGTGGAAGACAAGGTCCTGCCGGACAACATGAAGAACAAGAGGAGTAATCATTCAGCATTCATCAAGAGGAACCTCCTACCGGACAGTTTGGGCAGGAAAAAGGAGGAATTGTTGTAGCTCCTGAATAGGGACAACAGCTCACGTTGCCCCAAGATTGTGTTCAGGCCATCCATGAGAAGTCCACATTCACTATAGTGATTGTGGAATTGAACTTCGAATCTTTCGCTAAGTTCGCTCCTGAGGCTATTAGGGATCACCTCACAGGGTCCCCCTTCTGGCCCATCCTCTCTGAAATCGGTGCCTGGTACCTAGGAGAGATGTACCAATTTTAGCACAATAGGGAGAAAGGCACAACGGTCAATATTTGTGGTGTGATAGTTGACTTCTCCACGCATTCCATTTCGGAAGTGTTAAATCTTCTGAATACAGGGCCCAAAGTTGCTCAGTTCTCCACCCGTTCAGACCCCAATCTGCAAAAGGATTGGTTGGAGAAGGCTTATGGCAGAGATAAAACATTTGGTGAGTTGACGATGAAAGAGAGGATCTATTTTAAAATTGGAACATATCACCTCTTCCCCACAAAGGGCTTGAAGAGAATATCAACGTATGCGGCTAGAGGATGTGCAATGTTGATGGGAAAGGTTAATGTTAACCTGCCCCATCTATATTTAACGGAGATCCTAAGGCGGTTTGAGGAACGGAAGACAGGGAAGATGGCATTGCCTTTCCCTTGTCTTATCAGATAGTTGTACCAACATGCTGGTATTCGGGGGTACACCAACAATGTCCTCCGAAAAGCACAGACTACTTCATATGCTGAATTGCTAAAGGCGCCAACTCTAAGAAAAAGCACTGGTGAAGAGCTGGGACTAGAACAAGAAGAAGAACAGATGGCTAAGCCAACTGCAACTCAACTTGCAAGACCTTGTCAACCTCCAGCCACGGGTCCCAGCCAACAACAAGAAGAAGGGCCTAGCACAGGCCAGAATTAGCCACCACCACCGCAAGACTACAGACCATCGATGAGCCATCTTAGGGCCATCGCTGAGATAGTTAGTTGGGGAAGTCATGATGACGCAAACCTCTTTTGCATCATTAGTGATGCCATTCAGCCTACAGTTTCATTGGATCGCACAAGGGGGGAAGTATCCATTCACATAGGAGGAGGGGAAAGTAAATAATCACAACAGATCTCAGGAAACGCGACATCTTTCCATGTGCAGTTAGAGATTAGTGAAGGGGCCACTATGATGGTCATGCAACACCAGAATGTCGCGGAAGCTGCAGAAGTGGTCGCTGACCACATCAAGGAATCCTTCAACGTACCTGTTGTGCTACTGGTAGATCTCACGGGAGCACAGGATGCTCAAACTTTAGCCAGAACCTCAATGACTCCTGCGAAACATGAGGATGTGCTTGATCAATTGCTACAAATAGGGCAAGTTCTGATGTCCCTGTTTGACATCCCTCAGGATGTTACGGTAATTCAGTTAGACCTCATTTCCACAAAGGGGAAGTTGGTATTAACAAAAGTGAGGGTCGAGCATGCGGAAGAAGAAGTGCAGAAACTACAAGAGCAGCTCATGGCCTTACAAACAGCACAACGAGACCCTCTGCAATTTGTTCCCGTAGACCAGCTAGATAACTTTAGAACTGAGCAACTAACAAAGTTAATCGCAAAGAATAAAAAGGTGGCTAAAGAAAAAGAGAAGGCTGTTTGAAATGCCTCCGCAGCACAGGCGCAATCTCATGCACATCTTAAGGCACTCAAGGCCTTGCAAGAAGAAAATAAATAGCTTGCGACTGACAAGCTTCGATTGACCACTGTAGAAAAGCAAAAGAATGTTCTCGATGAAAATTTTCATCAATTACGAGAACAATTCATCCAGGTCAACCAAGACGTAAGTCATTTAGCCAGAGAAAATTGAACCCTCTCAATGGAGGAGGTACATGCTATTCGTCAAAAGTCAATGATTGAGATAAGCACGTGGAAGAACAAGGCTAAACAACATGAGAAGATGAAGGAGCACTTTCGTGATCAGGTGGGGATGTATAAACAAATCCCTGAAAAGGAGATCCATATGGCCAAGGCCCAAATCAACACTATCAATGCTCAACACACTGACTGGCGGGCCATATTGGACACCTATGCCCTCGTCCACCAAGCGGAAGGTAAGAACTGGGACCTGCAGATTCAGGACTTGACAGAGTACATGGAGTTCGCAAACCTGAGATATGCCAATCTTGCCATGTTAATAGCAGGGCACCCGAGGTCAGAGCTCGAGCAGCAGGTAGCAACCACCCACATCAAATACGAAGCAGAATTTGCAGAACGTAAGAAGCTGGTGGAGAAACAGGATGTTGCAAATTTTGAACTTGAGGTGGTGAAAGCCAGCTACCAGGGACAGAAAGATGTCGTAACCAACTTGGGTTGATGGCTAGTAGAATTTCATGAGTACAAAGATAAAGCCAAAGCCTATGAGAAGGAACAACGGGTGTTCACAGCTTGGTACGTCAAGGCCAACCAAATGTTTCCACAACTACCCTGTCCATGGGAAGTGTCGACTCCATCAAACATTAGAACATTAGCATGGATGGCACTGGACCCTCAGACCGAAGAGGAGAAGCTCCAAGCCATACTTCAGTGTCATCAAGCCTCAAAACTTGGAGCACACGACAAAGGGAAGACACCAATGGAGGAGCGACCACCACCTGGAACTACATGAGTTCCATCCATTTTTGTAAATGTAGAACGTTTTGTGTTGTGTCTTCATTTTGTCTTGTTTTCATTTCACACTGCGGCGTAGTCCCATTTTCACCATCCAATAATCCCATACCTATCCACTGTGTAATAACTGTAACTTGAGGATGAGTTTTCATTCGGTCGTGGGGGTATGATGAGTCACATTTTGGGCGACCACGATATCGCGGTCGCGATATCGCATGCTCGCCGCAATATTGCGTACGTGATATCGCTCCCCACCACCATTTCTATAAATAAGAGGCATTTCTCCCTTATTTCAATCCAGTTTTAGTTCCTTAGTGAAGCTTTGGCAATTTTATCCCTCTAGAGATAGCATTATTTTCCAGTGTCTGCCTGCAGTGTGGTGAATGTAATTGTACGGCATCCTTTATTCGAGTGTGACGTACTTGGACACGCACATGATCGAAAATAAAGATCAAGATTACTTCATCATTGTAGAATTCACTTAGTTTAATTAATTATTTAATTACTTGTCATTTACTACTTTCCTAGTTAATCTCTCTCACTCTTATCTCATGTTAAAACACGGAATGAGTACAACTTAATCACGAGCATTTAAGTGTGATTACTTGGTAACCCAGTAGCATACCTAAGATCTATGCTTGGTAATCCTAATGGTAGTCATGCATGAAGTCCAAGATGTGTATGGATGATTAAGGAACAAATGCTCATCGCACTTAGGCTAGTTTAGATTCTCTTACCCTTTCCCCCTAGCTTAGTTAATCTTATTTCCATTACCTTCAGGAGTAGCATTAGATTAGGAAACCCATCATACACCTCACTCTGGACTAAACCATACGTGACAAAGATAATACTAGTCCAAGTGGGAAGACAACGAACTGCGACCGAAGGCTAACTGTCTAGGTGCCACAACTAGTCCGTCTGCGGAGTTCAACTAGATCGCATGTGAAAATGCTCGTATTCATATGGTTGAGTGTAGGGGTACCTCGCCACTCATCAACAATGATATGTTAACCTAGCAATAAGACTCTTGATTTGGTAATGCCAAGTTATGAGTTTGGTTTTGGTGGGCAATATTGAGCTATAAAGTTCTAATTTAACTATATTTCTTGGAGCTCAATATTGTTAAAAACATATTTTAGGTTCCAACACCCCAAGATTGTTTATAAAAATATCTTTATTAAGGTAGTGTCATCCCTCACAATTGAGAATTTTAACAATGAGTCGTTAGCCTAATGGTAAGAGTTTTGATTTGGAGGCTCTAAGTAATGGGTTTGATTCTAGGGGGTACTTTTGAGTTATAAAGTTCTAATTTCTTTATTTGCATTATTGAACTATGACTAAATTCTTTCACATTTTCTCATGTACACAATTCTCCTTCCAAGGTACTTGATCAATAAGATATTGAATTTCATATGTCATGAATTTTTGAAATTTTCTTTGAATATGAATTGTTAAGGTTTCTTTTCTTCAGTTATGTAGCATATTAACAATGTGTCTTAATTGCTCCTTTTATGAGATTTCATGCCATAAGCATTTAGGAAGTAACACAATACTATGTGAATCCAACATAAGCATATGTTATTCATGTTCAAATTTTTTACTCTACTTTCTCTTTTGCAAGGAAGGGAGGGGGTAGGGAAAAAAGGGGATGTGGTGTTGTTGTTTGAACCTTGAAATAATTGTAATATAAGTACACCCTAAGATATATGATCCAATTAGAACTTTATAACTTAGTATTATCTGCTAGAATCGAATCGTTGACTTGGAACTTTCAAATCAAGAGTCTTACCACTAGGCTAAGACATTATTGTTTCTACTTTCTCTTTTGTCTTCTAGTGGTATACAAATTGCTTCTTTTGTGCTTCTCATACTTCTCATAGCTAATAATGATTCATCATGATTATTACCATGTTCTAACTAATTATTTGAGGAACTTCAATGTGTAAGTTATTTGTGATGAAGTTATTTAGTCAACCATCCTTCATTTTACATGATCCTTTGGTAATATCTTACTATGATATGAAATCATGGTATCATTTAGATAATTATTAGAAGAGTCCTTTAATGAAACATACTTGTGGTTTTTCTTAAGATTCTTTCATCATTGCCCTTTTTATTTTCAAATGTCTTAGTTATATCAAGACCTCTAACTTCTTTTCAGATTTTCTTCAACTTTACGTTTCATGACAAATGAATAGGAATAATTTTTATGTTATGAGTATTGACTTTTAAGAAGTGGGAATAATAATTTGGACTTATAAAATGTATTATATTTTAGCTTCATGCAACTAGATCATTAGACCTTAAATTTTTCATTATCTTCAATCTTTGCATCAAATAGTGATAATATGATAAAAATCCCATTGAAAAATAATAAAAATCCAAAAAAAAATTTCATAGATATCATCAATGATACATGGTTTACAATATGTTGTTGATGGTGCATCATCAACGGTGCTTATGATAGCACCAATACTATGTTGTTCACTCTTTTGACTAGTTATATTAGTAAAGTTCTACCAATTTGTAGTCTTGATACTTAGAATTTTATAGCATTCCAATTGGTAAGTGGTACATCATATATACTTAGAAAGGCACCCAAAGTCATGTTGGATAAATAAAAATTGAAACTTTTCTTTCATGTATTGAGCAACCATAGATCCTTGACAAAAGACATTCAACAAGAATTAATTAAATTAGAAAAGTTGAAATACTAAAACTAAAATTTTATTATGTCTATGTAGACCCAAAGGATCTATTAGACAAACAAAGGATTATCATCCAAAGCTACAGTGCTCATCCTGCTAAGCAAGGTCCCACAAGGGTTGGTAGATGAGAGAAAGCTTAACTTCTTCAAGTAGGTACACCTAGGTGCAAACCTAGATTTTTGACTTGAGAAACAAGCACCTTACCATCACTCCAAATATAATAGTCTATTAGACAAATGAAATTGTGCAAAATACATCAATAGTAATAAATCCTCAATATAGTAAATATGCCCAATATTTATGCAACTTGAACACATCTTCTATATAATTTTGTAGAACTAACACTAATAGCTTGAATAATTCATATAAAGACTAACTAGAGATTTACCATTTTCATTGGAAGAAATTTGTTGTGCAATATTTTAATAATAAATTTTACTAAACTTCTACTACTTACAATAAACACAATTGGCAGATTTTGTCTTTACACTACTCATTATTCCATCTTCCAGTTTTAACTTGGAAATAGTATTATTCCATTCTTTGTTAATTACTGCTCTCATGGGTATTAGAATTGTTGCATGTAGATATTTTATTTCATTATATCTACCACCTCTAATATTTTGCCAATAAAATTGAAGCTTCTTTTTTTTTCTTTGTACCTCATTTTGCCATCTCCCTAAAACTTTCATTGTAATAAGTTTGCAAACTTGTTCTTAATTTAGTGTTACATCAATATTATCAATACCCCATTTTTACATTACAAAGTATAATAAATGCATACATAGACACAAGTATTCTTATTAAAGTAAATACCATAGTAAGTAGAAATAATGTCCTCCAAAATGATCATAAAGAATGCAAAAGAGGGAACCTCATAAAAAAGAGTAAGAGGCCATAAAAGAACATACAATTCTAGTGAAGAGGAACACATGATAGTGATAATGAAGATTCTACTTAAGCACAAGCCCATACTTTTTGATATTGTAGCAAATGTTAGCAAAATATTACACATGAATAGAAAATTTATTAGTAGTGTAAAGTTAATTAAGCAAAATAATGAATATGTTAAATCAACACTAAAAAGTAGTTGCTAGAATAAGAAAAATTAAAATGAGAAAGATAAGAAACTAGTAGTAGAAATGAATAAGTCATCAAGTACTATCATAAAGGGCAATGGATGCAAGTACTACCGATATGACCATGAAAAAGGTATTTGTGTAATAATATCAGAGATGGTTATAAAAGCCTAAGAAAAATCAAATGCATGTATTGAATCCAAAATTTGTTAAGAAGTAAGCACCTAGAAACCTTTTAAAGGAAAGAAAGTCTCAACTATATAGTGGCTCAATCACATAAAAGCAAATCACATTTTATATACCACTAAGCTAAAGAGCATTCTTTCCATCTTCAAGGATTTGCTTGATTCCATTGGAATCACCTTCTAAAATGTGTCAAATCCTAATATGAGTGTTACAAACTAGATAGATTCATTTCTTTGATGTAGGTGAATTTTGTGGGTTACAATGTGTTAGTTTCTTTTAGACTAGATTCCACACTAGACATATATATGGTGTGTGCTCCACAAAGGAAACCTTTATTTTGTAGCAAGCCATACAAAAAATACCTACTTTAGAAAGGATTATCTTACCACATTTTTCTAATAACTTCACATATAATATAGGTACATTCATGCTCATGCATGCAATATTACATCATTAAAGAGTAGTAGTTACTAAAGAAAAGAGCATGTATAGGAAGTTTAATGACATACCTACTAATTATGAGATAATCACCATGTCAAGCTTTGCTTTACTAGGTTTATGATTGAATCTCATTTTGCAAAAAATATATCATACTTGGAAATTAAGGTTAAAAAGTACAACATTAGATTTGAGTTTGTAGATCAATTTACCACTGAGAATAGTAAAGGACATGGTTATAATAATTAGTAGTGTGTCCTATTTAATAGACTTCCTTGTCATCAAAGCTGAGGGAATTAGAGGAGAAATTTCAATGTTTATGGGTCAAGCATAGTTAAACATAATTAATGCTAAGCTGGAAATTTTCATCGTGTCTTGAAATTATCATATATATATATATCTTACGTTTTGAAATTAGCACAAAAAATGAATAGGGGACATTTGGCAAAAAGATAGTGTCATGTATCCCATTCCATGAACAAGGGTGCATGTATGTACACGGAATTTGATCCATACAGCAACAAATCCTAAATTATATATCTCAAGTATTCTATATCCTATTGCAACTATACTATGAATTGCAACCAAGAACAAGCATCAAAACCATGTATCATGTCATC
This sequence comes from Gnetum montanum, assembly GCA_015680685.1. Classification (NCBI taxonomy): domain Eukaryota; kingdom Viridiplantae; phylum Streptophyta; class Gnetopsida; order Gnetales; family Gnetaceae; genus Gnetum; species Gnetum montanum. The sequence goes on from MNCI01014205.1 coordinate 764,328, forward strand.
AAGAGTTACAACTACAAGTATAATTATGAAAGATTATAAGTGGTCTATAAGTCGTAGCTAAGTCATAGTATACATTAGAAGCCAATCATGAGTTGTAAGCTTGTGATTATCTCTTGCACAATTTTCTTTTTGAATTTTAAGATTTATAAAATAATTTTTTTAAGTGTAAAAAAAGATATATAAACATGAAAAGATAATTGACAAAAACCTTATAAATAGATAGGATAAAGATCCATTATGGAATTTTAATCTTGGTAGTCTTCATTTGTAGGATTAAATATAAAGAGTAATAGAAGTGGGAAGTGAAGATTTTGGATATCAATGTTACTATTGATCATTTTTATTATGATTTCACATTAGATTAAGCTTAACAAACATATATTTGCTTCTAAGATTTGATAAGGTTTGAAGAATATTTGAAATTCACATGTCTTTCTCACTTCATCTTGGTATTAGAACAAGTCCAACTTAGTATTAGAATAAGTCATCTTGAAAATCTAGGTAGTTTTAAGTAAAGGTTAAATCAAATTTCTAAATTTAAATTAAGCTCTAAAGGAATTTGAAGAATGAGAAAAAATGGTACTTGTTCTTCTATGAATTTACTAAAACTTCTTCATCCCCAAAGAGAGATAAAGATCTTTAAAAGTATTTTATCATCATTTCATCATTTTGGATTACTTGAGATGAATTTTGAAGTAGAATAACTTGAAGCTTTGCTTGGGCTTTTAGCTAGGATTTAGATTCATTGTTACTTATTTCGTCCTTCAAAATTTTAATTGCATTTCTTTGGTGTTTTAATCATCCTTTCCACAAACAAAACAAAACAAAAAATTTCATAATCCTTGCTTCTTTTAAAACTTAGCATTAAGACTAGTCATCTTAAAAAATTAAGATGTTTGTAGATTTGAATAAAGCTTTACATGAAATTTAAAGATTTAAACTAAGCTTTAAAATATTTTGTTCTATAAGAATTATGCTTGTTTTTATTTGAATTTACTAAAACTTCTGCATTCATCAAAGAAAGATAAAGATCTTTGAATTCATTAGTACTTTTCTCATCCTTTAAAGTTTTTATCACATTTCTTGAGTCTTTTCATCATACTTTTCAAGAAAAGGACTTTTGATCATTGTCCTTTTGGCTTGAAAGGTTTCAACTCATTTAAATTTGACCATCTTTAAGCCTTTGAAGCTTGAATAATTATATTTCTTGCTTCTAGGTAATATAATTAAAAGTTTGGTGTGTAATTTTTCTAAAATTTCTTTTATGCTCAAGTTACTTTGATTAAATAAAAAACAAAAGAAGAAATTTGAAGAAATTTAGCAAAATAGAAAACTTGAAACTTGCAGAAGGATGGTTATTCACTTGCATTATTCATTCAAAAGACTAAAAGGAAGTGCAAATTTTGCAAATGAATTTTGCAATCAACAAATTCCTAATCCAAGTGAAAAAATCATTCACAACTTGAAGAGTATTCTCATTACACCTCTAAGTTTACCTTTATGTTGTGAATTTCAATTGTGTTGTATGCCATTCACTATGCGAGGTAACAAAGACCGTTTCCATTTCTTTACTCATTCATTCTTGCTTAGAATTTGGATGATCAAGCATAAGTTTTGTGGTGACCCATTAAGCAAGGTTGAGGCAGTCAAGACTCTTGATTAAATTTAGCTGTCCTGACCAAATATTACACTAATGGTATTCATTTTTATGACGTCCAAACATGATTTACAACATTGAATCTTATTTTCAAGTTACATTGGTTCATGAATTTTTTGGCTAAATGGTTTCATATTCATTTTTGTTTTCCACAATCTCATCTCATATCAGGTGAGCATGGGCTGAATTGTGCTGCTGAGAGTAGAGGATCATGGTAGAAAGCTACAATGCAAGACCAATAGCTGCTCAGCCATTTAGCTTCAGAAAATTCTCTCCTTGCATTTAGGCCACACAACATCCCCAAGGTCCCTGTTGGCCTTAGGATTCTGCAACCAAAAATGAAATTGTTTATACTATATGGCATAAGTAACCTACACAACTTCACTTGTTTTTTCATGTCACTCAAAAATCATAGAATGAGCCAAAAAAACAAGCACCCTTCTTTATCCCTCAATACAACTTTACAATAGAGAGCTCTTAGGGATGCTTCTCGAAAGAATGCTTAAAAAGAGCAAGGTGCTTCATTTCTGTTATCTCTTCATGGATGCCTCTAAGAGTTCACACAAAACTCTATTTATAGGAGAAGGCAAGGCTTCTCAACTCTTCTAGGTACGTGATGACTCATCATATAATATAAGAGAGAATATATTCTCCACTACAAACAATATTTCTCCACTAGCACACCTTTTGAGCAGAATATTATAAAGCACGCATATGCTATAATAATGCACACTAATGTAGGTACTATTACTAGTGCTTTCTTAACTAGCAAATGCTCCATTATCATCATCAGATTGTGGTTCATCATCACTGGTACGTGGAGTGAAGGTAGGGTGATGATGATTGGGACCAGGTCTATCATTATTAGATCAAGGAGCAAGCAAGTGGCACCTATCAAAGCCAAGAGCTTCAGCTTCATACAGGAATTGCAAAACTTCGTATCCAGAGCCATCATTATGTTTGGTTAGACTTCTTTGGTCAAGGAACTTCAAATGAAGCGTTGATGGAAGAATATTTTGTAACTTGCAAGTTTCTACTATATCATGCTTGTTAGTTGTATAAATAAAAAATGTATCCCCATGGGTTAGACCAATCTATACATCTACTACTACAGGTGGTGAGGAAGTAGCAGGGATTATAACCATAACTCAAGGCATGCCAACCTCTAGTTTGCAAATCACCATAATATAAAAAATCACTATGGTACTCATTGCAGAGGTTATATAGATGGCGAGGGTACCCTGGACCATAATGTTTAGGTGTATGACCATATTTGATCCACCATTGCTAGAATAATTCATTAGGAAAACTCCATTTGTTGAGTTCAATGACAGAATGATGAAAAGATGAAGGATGATATAATGGGCATTGGAGTAGGTCTAATTCTGTGCAAACATCCTCATTATCATACATTAATGTTTTTGGGGCTAAACTAAGATTACACATAATAACCATATTTTTAAATACTATGGAGGAGTCATAAGATGGTATGACATTTGTCTAATACAAGCATTCCTATCATTAAAATGGCACCAAAGACGATATGCCTCAAAGGTAGAACCATGTTTGATGTTGATCACATATTCTTCAAGAGTGGGCATATAAATTTCATTTGCCCTACATGCTCAAATATAAGAAGAGGACCTTAATTCCCATCCTTCCCTTTGCAAAGTATCTACAGAAAACATAAAACAAATTAGTAATCAAGAGAGATTATACTCTCTTGTCAAAAAATCAGCCAAACAGTTATGCTAGCCACATATATTCTATACTAAATTCAAAATTTGCAAGAAATAAAGCCTTGTGAATTAATCTAGTATGGGCAACTTTATTCATATTTCTAATACTCGGGTACTTTTCAAAATGCTTAAGATCACTCTGAATAACGAAGTGTTTATCTTGCAAGAATAATCCAAATTTTTCTATCCCCTTAATTATGGCAAGCAACTTTTTGTGAGTGCTATGATAATTTAGTTGATTAGGGGAGAATTTCCCAGAGGCGTACTTGCAGATATGAATGACTCTGTCCAAGTCTTCTTTTAATGCTGTGCCCAGAATTTGTGAGAGGCGTCTATTTCAAAAATCATCTTACCAGTTGTTGGCAAATGGAGTTGAGGAAGATGCACACAATGTTGTTTAATTCTTTTTACTATCTCAGTGTGTTATTGCAACCATCAAGGAGGATTTTGACTCAGCTATTTATTCAGAAGCTTTCTATATTTTACTAAGTCTTTGTAAAATCTGAAGACATAATTTACACATCCTAAAAACCGTTTTAGTTGGTTTCTGTCTCTAATCAGAAAAGTTTTTGATGGATTATAAGATGTGATTTTGAAGGGCAATCATACCTTGAGATATTTCTAAACCTAAAAAGTTTATTTTTTCTTGGGCAATCTGCATCTTTGTTGGTGAGAGGACTAAGCCATGTTTATCTACTAGATCATGAAACAAGATGTTCTCTAACATTTTTACTCATTACTAAAATGTCATCAATATAGATCATAATAAACTGATATTGAGAAAAAATATGATTCATGCTGAAAAATGGAGGGTGCTATTTTTATCCCAAATGGAAGAACAGTCTATTCATATAAACCTTTCAAACAGTAAAGGTGATTTTCCACTGATTTTTAGGATAAACCTCGATCTGCCAAAATCTGGATTTTAAATCAAATTTAAAATAGACGTGTGTGTAGTAACCTTTGAAAAAGATCATCCTTGTTTGGGACTGGATGTTGAACTTGTTTAATCAGATCATTCAAAAGCTTGTAATTGACAACTACTCATTTCTTTCCTGTAATTAACTTTGCTCGTTTGTTAACATAAAATGCAGCACAAGCAAACATACTCATGCTTGGCTGTATTCAACCCTTTTCGAGGAGTTGTTTGATTTCCGCATCACATTTTGCCCTGAGACTAGGAGGCATACCTATGTGATGTGCTTTGGATCTGATTTTTACATTATCCTGTAATTCTGTGGCACCAATGTTTCATTTTGTGTCTGAAACACGTCAAATCATCACTAGCTAATTCTAGTAATTTATTTTTGCATTTTTGGAATTGATTGTCTAATTTTTCTACTTGATTAACAATCCATTCCAGCTTTTCGATTTTTTTGAGTTTTCTCAATAGAAAATCTACTCCTGTAATTTTCTACTCTATCAAATTTTATACCACCTAAATATATATGTCTAGTAGTGACTCTAGATGGCTCTATGCTACATGTTGTCAGTACCTAAAAGTAAATCATAGGAAGCTATATCAAATTGATATACCTTAATTGTGAAGGTCTTACCTTGGGCTGACATGATAGGAATTTCTGCTTGATGATCAATAGGCCTCTTTTGTGTGTTGAAAGAGATGAATGATCTTATCTTCTTTGTCCAAAAGTGCCTTGGTATAGCACTTGATCTAGCTAGTGAGATTTCTGCACCACTATCTATTAAAACATCTATAGGATATTTTTTATAATAAGGAAATTTTATGAAAAATGTACAGATAGGTACCGTAGATTTTATCTTGATGTTTTTGTTCACCAGTTGAATAAGCATAACTACCTGAGTTTGTTCTTCATACTATTGTCTTTGTTCACTATTTTCTTCTAGTTGTAGTTGCTCTGCTCATTCGTTGCCCATTGGATAAAGGTTTGAAACTGTTTTATCCTATGGGTTCTCCAAACAAATTTTTCTAAATTTGGGTGCTTTGGAGATTCTTGATCCTTTAGGGACATTGGTTTGGAAGACTCAAGAGAGGATTCGCCTATCAAGTTTTCTAATTCTTCCAATTCTTTAAGCTCTTCTTCTGTGTCTAGTGGTGGTTGAGCATCATGAAGGAACCTGTCCCTTTCTTCTAAATGTGTCTTTTGAAGCTCTAATTCTTCCTTTTTTGCTTGCAACTTTCGTTGGACAGAGATATACTTGTGAATGTTATCTACTAGTGTCTTTTTCAGTTTTCTTTCTAATTCTGATACTTGTTCTTTTATATCTACATATGTAGGATCTAATTCCGAATTCGTCTGTTCTATAGATCTGGAGGATTTATGTTTTCTTCTGGAATGTTGGGATCTATCAAATGATGATTCATCCTCAGTGGTTTGTCATAATCTATGGCCTTGGGAGTGTCTACCATGGAAGGATACACGATGATTCATGTTGTTAGAAAAGATGTCGTCAGAATCATCAGAATCCACAAACTCCCCCCTCCCTTCCCAGGGGGAAAAATGGGATCGTCATCAGGGACAAACTCAGGATCTATGTTGATATTACCATCAATGTAATAATTAGAGGATTTAATAAAAATGTCACGTTGAGTAAAGGGGACATCTTCGTTGATGACAAGCTCATAAAATTATTTAGAAATATTTTGACGTTCAATAAAATTTTTGCGTAGGCAATTAGTAGCAAAGTGAGGACCTTTGCAAAGAAATCATTTAATGTCTTTGCATTGAGCTTTAAACTTGCAGCATTTAAACATACCTCTAAAGCGTTTTGATGGATGTTCTAGAAGGTACTTCCGTTTCCATTATCGTTGAGGACAACAATACTGTCTCTTAGGCCTACGTTGTTGACAACATTGGGATGATTTTTGGAATTTCTCCTCAAGACATATTTCTAAACATAAAGACTTTTCTAACTTTCTACTTAAATCTTTAACTTGTTTCTGCGCTTGTTGATCATAGCAAATTTCTCTATTTACATTAGTAAGAAACTGCCTAATCGCCTCAAAACTCATTTTTTCTAAGTTTAAATCTTGTCATTTGAGCTCAGCTAAATATTTATTGCAAAAGGATTGAGGAAGACACCCTATTAGATGTTCTTTTGCCCCAACTTCATGGGTAAGCTTTCTCCAATAATACCATTCCTCCATGTTGTTGAGGAAGGTATGCAGGTCCTCAATACGATGCAACCTTGCCTTATAAAATCTATCACGGTACAAATGATCCATGTTTAGTTTGTCTCCAATAAATTCTTTCATGATAGCATTAATTAATATGACAGTAAGTGCTCTCATAATTTTACATTTAACATCATTTGGTATATGATTCCACCATCTTCTTAAGATTTCTCTGAATTTAAAAGTAGCATTTTATAGAGCATCAATAGAAAGTTTTTGTTCTAAAACTACCTAGATTGTGATAAAGCTCTATATGGCATCTATTGTGTCTTGTCTACCTTTTAAATTTTTGTTATCCATTGAAAAGGTAGGAGCTTTATCGCCATGTTTCCTAACTTGCATGCCAGAGAAATCTACAAGGTTGTCTGTAAAACCTACTGAGGTTTTTTTTATTAAGAGTTTTTCTTCACTATCAATTGAAGCTTTAGTTCTAGTTGTAAACCCTTTCTGATCAAACGTTATCATATGTCAAGTGTTAACACTAACGACCTTTTCTTTGCCTTTTGCTTTCTTTTGAGCTTTTTGTTTACCTCTAAACCTAGCCCTATGTGATCGTCCTATAGAGGAAGGTGATCCAAGAGGAAGTGGAAATATTTTTTTTCTTTTCCTTAGGTTTGGAACTACTGCTTTCTAAGGGACTAGATTGTCTTGCTTTAGGGACCCATATTTGGTGTATTTGTTTAACTTGTTTCTTGATAATTTCTTGCACAGAATTATGCCTATAATTTTGATATAATATAAGTCCTATCTTATTATTTGCCCAATTTTGGAGTTGGATCATATCAGCTGGTGTGCCATACATCTTTTTGGCTTGCAACATGTAAATTGCTTCTTGAGGTGTCTATTGTGAATCTCTTTCATTCATGTTGATCTTGAGTAAGGCATCACATTCCATGCAATAAGGACACGAGGGATCAACAGAGGATTCAAAAGGTTGTTCAAAAGAAGAAGAAGATTCTTCTTCTTGAAAGGAAGAAGAGGCTTCTTCTATTTTTGCTTTTCTCTTTTTTTTAGATGGAATAGGTCCTAAAACCTTCTCAACATCTAATGAGATGTTTAGTTCTTTAAAGATCCGTGCCATTTTTTCAGGAATGTATTAGGTCTATTTTATATCTTCCGATTCTTCGATAGGGACTCTAAAAGAGGCAGTAGATGTTCCAAGGATTAGATCTAGAGGATTGGCTACAGGAGGAAGGATCTTCTTTGGCTTAGGTTTTCTTTTAAATAGATCTCTGTAGAGAGGATCATATTTTGTGAATATGGGATTTTGTAATTGTACCTAATGTTTGCGTTTATGGGTTTGGATTTCCTAGGCCTTATATAATCATAAAAGTCTTTAATTGCTTAAGCATTTATCCAAGTTTGCATCTCACTGTCTGCTACCCTACCTTGTAACCTTTGACCATATCATTGCACAATCCATAGGTTGCATATTATTTCTTTGACCATATCATTTCTAACACCAACCAATGCTATATGTCTCAAAGAAATTCTCCTTACTTCAATGTATCGTACATATAATCAAGAAGATTGGTAACTGTTTTATTGTAATCTAATGCTAATGGTCCTTAAGTACTTGTGTACTCATTCAAATGATCAATGTACCCCATGTATTGGATCGCAGAGTCCATTGTAGAACTACCAAAACAGATTATTAAGATTTGGGCAAATATTGAGACAGTGCATAGGCTTCATTGAATCAAATGCCTTTAGATTTTGCTTTCTAAGAGGAAGGATTCAACCGTCAAAGTCCAAGAGTCCAAGAGTCTTCATGTTAGTACTGCTTTTGGAGGGAACAACCTACTTCAATGCTTTTAATTGATATTTTAGGACTCATAAGTTTGAATCAAATCATAGCCTATTACTATCAGTATAATTAGTTACCTTTTCCCATGGCATTGGCTATTCACTTATATTTAATATTGTATGAACTTGTTTTCAGAATTTGTTTACCAATGATTTCAATTATGTCCCTCTTAGAAATGAGCTCGTTAGAATGCTTTCCTTTTTCCTATAGTTTGTTCTAAAAATTAAGGGAAGTCGTGATTTCAAGGAAAGAGCGTACATGTAGGTTATGTGGGTTTGCAACCCTTAAGGATAACTACCATGTTTTTCTTAATTGTCATATGATTAAAAAATTAAGGCAAAAATATAATATTTCAGCCAAAAATTTTGTATGATTTATTTTTGTTGCATCTAGTGGTGGTTAGCCACTTTGTTAAGTCAGTTTTTTGTATTTCATTGTATGAATGTATTAGGTCTATGAACTTAATAAAATCTCCAGTTTCAGTTTCAATATTGCACTTTCATCAGAAACAGGGTCTCTATTTGAATTTTTATTTACATGTTCAAAGAATAATTTCACTCCATGTACTTGATTGAGAACATTTTCTTCTCTGAACATGCTATAATTTTTTTTTTCATCAGCTGTTCCATTGTTTCAGAAAAAAAACTATAAATTTTCTGGGAGAGCAGACATGAATAAGTCCATGCTGTTTTACGGTATGCTAGCTCGTTGGCGAGTCCGGCCAATTTTATATGCTTCCAGAATTTCGTCAAACGCGGAGGCTTGACTTTTAATCTGGCTCTTAATATTTTTTTGCTATTTTCTTAAGGTTGATACTATTTGATAGCATCGGGTCAATTTTACGTCTTCCCTTGCCTCTAAATCTTAGATTCACGTCTTAATCATTGCCCCCTTACTTTACTCGCTAGATTCATATTACTTATCGTTATCAATTTATCATAACGCTCTCTGGGGGCATTTTATTGTCATTCAGCAATCTGGTGAAGCAAACTTCCCATTTCTTCCACAGGTTTTCATACCCTACTCTAGTGGTATGGCACTCAGAATTTCAAATTTTGCTAACAATATTATTTTCTGTTTCATAAAATTCATCCCTGTCATAATCCAGCAGCCCCTGTGTCACTAGCGATGCAACGTAACCATATACTTTTATAATCCAACTCAAAAGCATGTACTTTCTACCGTTCTACTTTACCACTCCCTGTTCCAAACTTTCTTTATTACCTAACAGCTTAACAAAGCCTTCTCACTAGTCTTACAAACATTGTTTTATGCATTCTAAATGTTTGCGGATAACGTTCTAAATATTTCCAGCCAGGTTTGTTAAAACCAAAGGTTTTCAAATGTCAGCAACAGTGAGGTTATCCAATTCTACATTTTATCTGTTGCCGACAGCGTATAACATTTATCCACACCGACGAACATGCAAGTGTAAATTAACGCCGACACAAAGAAATTGGATAAGGCTTCGTACGCTGATAATGAAACGTAGAAACCCCTCCGACTTAAAACCAGCAACTGTAAATGATCAAACTAAAAGAAAACAGAGTAAGATTAATCCCTTTCAAAGAAAAGAGGACTGTTTTAACTAATTGACTTGGGTAGAGAACCGTTAGATATTGGATTATGTAATCAACTGTACTGAGAGGAGGCAAACTAACAGTAAAGAAACAAAGCGGTGGCGGTGGATGGCAATGGAATAATAATGAATAATTTATGTGCCCAGATCACGTACCTTGTTATCCATAGAAATTGGATATGCATTTCGATTCCGGCACACTCGCAAGCGCCACATCTTGGTTGGATGCTTGGATGCATCTTGAATCACTCGTGACGCGCTTAGAGGCGGTGCCGTTCGTGCGTTATCATTTCGTCAAGCAGTAGAGTGTGCCCTATGAAAACTGAACAGACGTTAACAGAGCATTCGCCAGTCAATATCAGAAAGATCAGCGAGAAGCAAAAACTCGGAACCTGATTCTAGCCAACCTAATCGAATTCTTAATAGCTGCAACAAATTTTCTGTACCGGAAATCGGCATCTGCACGATCGGAAAGCGATGTGCGCTAGCGAAATTCATCCGAAACTCATGGATAGCGCGTGGCCTGAGAATTTTTTAATGCGCGACACAAGGAAAGCTTAAGCAGAACACGAGGCGAAGGCGTGGCGCTGAAACTGCAACTCGTGGAGGATGCAGGGAAGACTCGTGCTGCTTGAGCGTGGCACGCGGCGCGGATGCATCAAGCGCACGCTCTCTGTTTGTATCTGAGTGGATTATGTGATTCTTCGGACGATGTCCGTTGCAGCAGCGCAGGCGCAGCGTCACACCTTGAGAATATCCGAATGTTCCTTCCTACGTCTGCAAATTCCAGGTCGGACTGCTCCCTGTGGCCAGGCAATAAATGTCCTGTTGACGCCCTGCAAATGCCACAAGCACCATTTGCTACTCCATTGACACGCACAGACAGAGACACGAGAACTTTTCTTTTATGTGATCTTTCTCTTCTTTCTTCTTCGTCCGCTGCGTTTTTCTTGAGCTCTGTCTTTTATCTGCGAAAATGTGCGCCATTGTCAACTCGCCCGCGCTCTTCGCCTTCGGTGCTAACTGCAACTCCAAGAAGCTTTCGCACAATGCAAACGAGCGCGAGCGCAGAAAGAAGCTGAACACGCTGTACACAAACCTCTCGTTGTTGCTGCCTCACTGCATGACTAAGGTAATTTTTTTAAAAAACGCGGTTCCAGTCTTGCGTGTTAGGGTTTCAAAGATGAAACGAAGAAAGAATTGAGACGGATATCTAAAAGTGACGAATTCTGTGTTGTTTTTGCAGAGGAAGCTAAGCAATCCGGTGATAGTGTGCCGAGTTTTGAAGTACATTCCACAGCTGAGGCGAGAAATCGGATACCTGGCTCGGCAGCGCCAGGAGCTTGCGGCGGTAACGAAAATGGCGGAGAAGAATCGGGAAGGACACTTGGACATGTTTGCCCCAAATGTGGAAGTGTTTGTGTCGGATTCGGAGCTATTCGTGAACATTCAAACATCGGAGTGCACGCCGCCGCATCTCTCCAGTTTGCTGCTGCTATTCGAGGACCAGAGCCTTGATCTGCTCAACGCCTCCATGCACGTTGCCGATGCTAGGGTTTTGCACAGCCTCCAGCTCAGGGTACTGTACTCTCCGCAGTTATTCCTCACTTTGCCTGACAAACGAACAAAAATTATCCAGATTTGCTGACGGACTTTGTTTCGGCTTTATGTGCAGGCCATGGATGGAGGACGCAGAGTGGATGCAGCATCGTTGAGACTGAAAATCCTTTTGCTGTGCGAGCGATGCAGGGGAGGCCCGTTTCTTGGCCCGCAGATTGCGTTTTTCAAATGAAATTCGTGAAGAATTTCGTAAGAAATCGAATGCCAAAATGACCAGATCAAAAAGCGTGCGTGCCTCTCTGAAAACACTGCAGAAATAGCAAGCGACGCCACGCCACGGCCGGCGGCAGCACTAAAATTGCTCTGTTTCTGCAAGGCCGCCTCAATATACACAATTGCAATTGCAAAGAACTAAGATTACTCTGTTTCTGCAAGGCCGCCTCGATATACACAATTGCGATTGCAAAATTTGCAGAGGCATCCACATTCTACGGCGCAGAGGCAGCGTCCGCCTTCAGTTCTGCACGAGACCGTAAAGTTTTGTGATAAACATGGCCGACCGTTTGAGGCAGCCATCCATTCCCTGTCCTGCTGCCTCCAGAGCCATTTCTGCGTTTTTCGCGAACTGCACAGCAGCGATTTGAAAATGGCGAACTGTACTAGTAATTTGAAAATTCAAAATGTGACGTATATTTTATTTATTTATTTATTTATTTTCTCGTGTATTGAAGTTCATATTTGTTCAGCCTTCACCTGCTACGTAGTCTTTTCACATGGGAGCCTTCAAACCCTGAAACAAGGGTAGGAACTAAACTCACTAACATCCTTACCAAAAGGTGAATGTCTAGATCGTTCACCTATACCCCTAGGTGCATAATAGTGTATACATTAACCCTTAGATTTCAAACCTTGCTCTTCTTAAACAAAATTTAAGAAAAAACATTGTTGGCATAAAATGCACTTTAAAAAAAAAATTCATCACGATGAGGCTCAATGCACATCCTATGCTACCAAGTGTGAATATGGTCCACTAAACAAAATTTAGTTTGAGGAATGTGATGAAGCTGTATATGTTGAAATGATGTAGACAAAACCAAATAATTCTTTAAAATATAAGATATATAATTCTTAGATTTAATATTGGGAAACTCGTCTAGGCACATACACCCTAGAATAAAACCAAACATTTTTTTCAATATTAGATTTGAAGGAAATATAGAATGAAATCATTTGGTGTATGCTTTTTGCATATTTTTCAATATTAGATTTGAAGGAAATATAGAATGAAATCCTTTGGTGTATGCTTTTTGCATATGATAGTGTTAGTGGATATGGGTGCAAAAAATATTGCTTCTAAAATGGAGAAGTAGAGGCATGCTTTACAATCAAACAATAACAGCATAAACAATAATGAAATAGAAGCGACAATTTAATGTCAAAAAGTCCTTCACTATCTAAGATCAATGCTCTAATCAAATGTTGAAATTGATGAAGATATAACAAAAATGTTGAAATTGATGAAGATATAACAAATAGGATTAAGGTAAAATGGCCAAAATGAAAACTATATAGTAGTGCTCTACATGATAAAAGAATTCCAATAAATCTAGAGGGAAAATAAGAGTTCATGGTGCCATATGCATCTCAACAAAATGGTGGTGCAAAAAGAAAAAACTAGATCAATATAAATGATAATATGTATGATGCATGATGCATGATGTACAAGTGTTAAAATCATTGTGGATAGAAGCAAAATACTATTGCCTTCACATTATTAACATATTTCCAATTACAACTTTGAATGGCATCCCTCCAATTAAGAAACCATCTAACAATAGAGATGTGCCAATGTCTCATCTTTACGCATTTAGAAAGACATGTTTTGTTTATGTTTCATAAGCACATTGTAGCAAGTTAGATCCCAAGCCTACAATGGGTTTGCTACTCAGTTATTCTTTAGACCACAAAGCCTATTGAGTGTGAGACATCACGGATCACAAAATTGTAGAATCCTTTAATGGGTTATTTAACAGATTATTTCAAAAATCCGATTATACTATGAGCTAAAAATTCATTAAAGTTCTCATGATGATCCCTAGCAAATTAAAGATTAATGTGAGGAATCTAACCCCAAAAATTCTTGTATACACCAACAACCAAAATGGTTTTAAAATTAGTTAAAAGATCTAAGACTGGTAGAGTTGAAATGTTTAAATGAAATGCCTATATAATGCTTAGAAGTGAGAGAATGTTTATTACCAAAGTTCATTTTGAAATAGTTAACGTATAAATGATATTTGAAGTACTATGAATGTGTAGGGGGCTATGCAAAATAAAGATTAGTATGATGTAACGAAGGAATATTATAACATGTTTGATGAGTGGCGAGGTACCCCTACACTCAACCATACGAATACGAGCGTTTCACGCGCGATCCGGTCGAACTCCAAGGACTAAGTGCTTACGCGCCTTAATGGAACACTCAAGGTTAATCAATCGTTGTCCTCCCAAACTTACTTGTATTGTCACGGTTGTATGGTTAAGTAAGCTTGAGGTATATGATTTTTTATAGCTTTTATCTTTTTAATGTCTTATGCTAATAAGGGAAGGTAAAGGGAACTAAGTGACTAACTTAGATTAACTATTCACTAACTAAGTTCTAATTGTTCCTAACACCAGTATCCGTTCCCACTTGCCGTACACATCCTGAACCAGTGCAACGCTGCTGGGATTACCAAACACTAGTTGTTACTGGGTTACCAAGTGCTACACACATGCTCAAAGTGATCGTCTTGAGTGTACTTAACTAAGAGAGTCAAAGGTTGAGAGGGAGATTAATTAACTAGAAAAGCATTAAACATTCAACAATAATTAATTACTAATTAGCTTAATTCGTATGCTGCAAGGTTTATCATAAAGTTCGTCTTTATTGCCATACACAAATGTGTGCTCAATTACAAATTGCTCGAATAAAGATCCATTCACTCTATGACTCCTACTGTGGGCACACAAAAATTATTCTAACTCTGGAATGGTAAAACTGCAAGAGTTTGGCTAAGGGTCTAAGTCTTACTATCTTGAACAAGGGAAGCCACCTCTTATTTATAGAAGATAAGGCAGGACGCGCTATCGCGTACATGATATCGCGGCTCATCATACCCCCACGACTGAATGAAAACTTGTCCTCAAGTTCCTTACAAAATATTGGGAAGGTATGGGATTATTGACTTGAATGACACTAATGGTGAATGGGGTGACACGTGAATGGATCATCATTACAATATATGGCAATATTAGTGTTCATGACCACAAGAGTGAACACTATACACATTTGACATCCAGCCTTATTTGGCAGTTGAGAAAGAAGAGAGAGAAAAGAAGAAGATGTGTTACTGCCGACACCAAAATTGCACCTTCCGTTGTCCATCCATAACTGCGCCATCAATCTTATTCCTTACATAACTGTTCCAGCACCAGTCCATCCTAAGTGTTTCCTCCAGCTCCAGTCCATTGTTGTATGATTGCCATCTACACACACAACACAGTCTTATATTAGCAAAGATAAATAAATCACAATGCAGTTGATACCTTGCCTCGGTGTACGATCCATTGGCTGAGTTGTGATATGGCTAATACGAATTCTGGAGATATAACACTGGTGACTACCCAAGGTGTAGGGGTTAGGAGAAAATTGAAAAAATTGGACTAGGACCCCCATGACTAAGAGCGATCCTCCGATAGCGATGGAATGGAAAAAGATAAGGAAAAAGAAAGATGGAGAAAAAGAAACAACGGCAACGCCGATAAAAAGGATGATGAACAAAACAAATGGTGATTACGGAAATGTTTAAGGGAAAGAAGTTAACTGATGCACCAAATAGGAATGCCAGTGAGTCCTCCCCAAAGCAGGCGCATGCCCTTTATGCCCTGACAAACCCACATTCAAAGAGTTCATAGGCTCTAGAAATGTTGTTCGGAAGCAAGAGTTAAACTCTTAACCACAAGAATTTACCAAAAATATAACAATGCATCAACCAACATATAGACTACTGATACAACTAGCAATGAGGTGGAAAATGGAGAAAGAATGATGGAAAGAAGAGAATGGAATGGAGTCCCAAGAACAAGGTGGTGTACAACCCCTTGTGTAGTTATGGTTAATGTGACTTAGTAGATCTCATTCCAAATCCAGCCTCAAACAATCTACATCTAGTGACTTCGCATTAATACACTTGGCCAATCCATCCACTTGAAGTAACAAGAATGCTTCCACCAAAGAGTCACCACCATTCCGAGGAAACGATAAAGGAAAAAGTAGGAAGCAAAAGAGGGCCTTAGTTAGAGGGAACACGTTTGTTTAGTTTGAGAAATCCTGAGTCACCAATTCGTTAATAGTTTTATGATTTAAAGAAAGGGACTGTACATTTCCAAGCCAAGAGCAACCATAGAAATTTGTGAATGCATGGATGACATGGACTCATTGCCTATTATATCAAAAGAACCATACCTTTGTATCAACATTATAACTCAAAGGTAAAAAACCAAACATTAGCAATCAATAGAATACAGTTCATACCACCATCAGGAGCACTTATTAGGTGACGAACCTAACAACACAAACAACCACACAAAGAAACGAAAAAGTATGAACAATGTTGCAAAACAAAAATAAGAAAAGTTAAAAAAATTTGTAAAACAAAAAATGTGTAAAACAAAAACTTAAAAAGGAACTGAGGGCCTCAATGATCAGCAGAGGTAGCTATCTCCCCCATGACTAAGTTGGAAGGAGGAGATCTGAAATAGTGAGCAGGGTCGTCCCTTCTCAGGGGTCTTATGTGCACTAGCCATTCTAAGTTCATGGAAGGGTTTGGTCTGTTGCACATTGACTAGTAATCTCTTATCGAAGTGCTTGTTTGAATTCTTTAGGAATTCTTTGGTCTTATGTGATATCACTGGCGACGTGATATCATGTACATGATATCACGTACATGATATCACTTACGTGATATCATAGCCGATGCAATATCGGATACGTGATATCACAGCCTAGACGTGATATCGCGTACACGATATCACAGCATGTCTCCTCATCTATAAATAAGAGGTAGGCAGTTTTGGTAAGGGTGAGTTTTTTGGAAGTTTAAGTTTTCAATAGTTTTTAGTATGTCAGTTTGTCTTCTCAACCCTTGTCTCTCAGTGCATCCTTATTTGAGTGTGATGTACTTGGACATGCACATGATCGGCAATAAAGATCGAGATTACTTCATCATTGTAGCATCCACTTAGCTTAATTATTTATTTAATTATTATTGTTATTTACTGCTTTTTTAGTTAATACCTCTCTACCCTTATCTCCTAGTAACGCGGAATGAGTACGACTTAATCATGAGCATTTAAGTGTGACTACTTGGTAACCCAATAGCGTACTTAGGCCATGCGTTTGGTAATCCTAGTGGTAGTCATGCACAAGGTCCAAGATGTGTATGGATGATTGAGGAACGGATGCTCATCACACTTAGGCTAGTTTAGATTCTCTCAGACACACACTCTCTCTCCTAGTTTAGTTGATATTATTTCCCATCATCCTTAAGAGTAGCATTAGTGTAGGAACACATCATACACCTCACTCTAGACTAAACCATACGTGACAAAGCTAATGCTAGTCCAGGTGGGAAGACAGCGAACAGCGATCTACGAGTAACCATCTAGATACCACAACTAGCCTATCTATAGAGTTTGACCGGATCGTGTGTGAAATGCTCGTATTCGTATGGTTAAGTGTAGGGGTACCTCGTCACTCATCATTAGCACCGTTGTCAAGGATGGTGCTAGTTATCTAGATTAGTTGTATCATACAAGGTTGCTTTATAGGAATTAATGATATATCTTTTAGGAAGAAATAATTACAAAAAGTCAGATACAAATTCACACACAATTTCACAACCATGCCTCTCCTACAAGACTATGATAATGCCACATCTAATGAGGCAATTCATTGGAGAACCAACAAATTATATGACAATGAAGATTGGAGTACACAATCCGAGGTGGGGATTTCTTATAAACATAAACAAAGGCAGCATTGTCCCAACACACGAAAGCACAACTTACTCGACAACGATGAATCCCTATTGGCCACTACAAGCCTAACGCAAATACAAGAGGCTATTCGGATCTCCTGTAGGCATCATAAAGAGAGCTGCCTACCCAGGCTCGATATAAACAACTTTCCCAATTTCTCAGGAGGCTATGACTTAGATTCGCAACAACATTTACAAGCCTTCTACAATGCCTGTGCATGGAACAACATTGATAACGGTTGGCAAAAACTCAAACTCTTTTCTATGACACTCATTGGCCAAGCAAAAGTATGGTATAGATCGTTAAAACCAAATTCAATATGACGTTGGCAAACAATGGTAGAACTCTTTAATGAAAGATATCAAACTTACGCAAGACTGTCAACCTTGAGGAAACAAATCCAAGAGTGGAAATAAGCACAACATGAACCCTTGGACATGGCCCTAGAAAGATATTATGCACTATTAAACAACTATCTGGGCCATGAGTTCTCCGAGGAAAAGCTAATGTACCATATCATTAATGGGCTTCGTGATGAAATAAGAGAGACCTTAGGGATGTATGCCCAAGGTCAACTATACAAACTACGAACCCATCAATTCCAAGAGCTTATTAAGCGGGTAGCAAAAGAAGAAGGAGAAATGGCTAGATGGGAGAGTGTTGTAAAACATCAGGACCAAAATCTCAACTTAACAAAGGTCCATAATCACAAAAGGGAGAAATCAACCTATCTCAAGGAGGAGGAACCATCTTTGCCAGTACAACAATCATTAGAGGAAGTTGAGGTAAAGATCAATAAGATGTTGGAATGGANAAGAGCTCAACTACTGATCATACATATGAATGCAACATTTGCCTGTACGTTCACCCCAAGGGCCAATGCCCAATCTTGTTACATTTATATGAGCATTGGGGAAACACGTTACACCTAGAGTTCGTATAGAGATACTATATTCAATCACAGTGGCAACAATCCTAGTCATGGGGGAAGCCATCCCTAAACTGGAGACACCCTTCATATCATCTGAATCCAAATGCTTATCTAGTCCAACATCCTGTTTTCCCAACTGGGTCAACATACTCTATCTCGCTGCATTATGATTCTCCTTAGTACTATAAGCCCCTGTTCTCAACACAACCACCGCCTTGTGTACCTTACACTTCTCCTAAATTTCAATGTTCTCATCCTTCCCCTCCTTCTACATCGCCACCTATTGTTCCTGAAGTATATGCACCATAGCAACAACCCACGAAAATTACTTGTGCTACTATTGCCAATAGCAATGAGAGACCTCCTCAACATTGAAGGCATCCCTTCTTTAAACATGACCGTAGGAAGGGACAATATAGTTCCAAGGCCACTACATTCTTCAACTCAACACAAGTCCAACACTATGGTGCATCCTTCTCTTCGAACCCAACACCTCGTGTTACTTTATCAGGGCCACCAATTAACACTCCAACAACCATACGGCCCAATGAATACAGCCATGGAGAGTGACATCCCGATCCTTGCATACCATCTTACGGTCTCAAGTATCATAGTGGGTCAACTATTTACCAAGGAACCACATCTTATAAATTTTCCCACTATGCTTACTATAATCAAGTGTGTGAACCCCAATGGGGTAAGTATGACCGAGTTTCAATGTTTCCAACATGCAAGGATTTGTATCTTTCATTTATTAATCCTTGCCACCATTTAGTTACGAGGGATATTCCCCATTTTAATAACAAGTAGGATTAATAAATATGTTTTCATTTTTTTTTAATTTTACAATTTTTTGTTTTCCAGTTTTTCATTTTTCAAATTCTTGTTTTATCTTTTTATCTTTTTATAAGTAATCTCATATACAAATAAAACACTCGTGTGGCTCATTGGTTGAGGTGTGTTCTATGTTATTGAGTCTCAAACAATCAATTATTCGGATAGCGAGCCCATTACACCCACTCATCCATTCTACAAATAAGAGGTTATGTTCGAGGGTACAGTGATATTCTTGACATTCTTAAAACTTAAAATCAATTTTGTGTTCATTGTACCCAGAATGAAGAAGGATGGATCAAGAGGGAATGATTAGGGTGTGACATCAAGGGGACTTGCGGATTCTCTTTGGTGACTTCTGTGAGAGTTATCACGTAACATGGTTATACTAAGATCCTTGTAGATCTAACGCAAAATGGGAGTAAGAGTAATTAAAAGGCACTCAAAAATCCAATGTTGTTCTAGGGGGCCCCACTAGAAAGACATGCACCCATGCCTGAAGGTTGGTGGCTTCTCTAGATTCAGCAATCGAAAACAAAAACAAAAACAAACAAAGAAAGTGCCACAAAGCAAAAATCACTCCTCCATTAAACAAAATGCCAAGTGATCGTACGCCTTGTTGTTCTGGTACTCTCATAGTTGCTTATCATGGGACGAAGCAATGCAATGTCATTGATCAGAGAAATGGACTTAGTCCTAATCTTGGAATGACGGGTTAATGACATATTAATCATGATTTACACGTAGGATTCATTGTGCATTGGGCCAGTTACCTCATGTCCCAATCTCTACAATCCCTTCTATAGTCCATCTCATCTCGCTGTTCATGTAATTGTAGCTTGTGTCTTGTGTAGCGTAGAATTCTTACCTCATTCCAGTGATACTTACATGTGTGTGTTTTGTGGAACTAGTGTGGATTACATTTAACCCTTCTAGTGCCTATAGACACTTTTAAGTGTAGTTACGCAAGGGCATTATAGGCTGGAACTTGCTTTGGGGAGGACCCACTTATGTAATTTTTTGTAATTTGCACTTGTAACACACCTTCTGCACACCATCTATTACCCTCAGAATATTGTCAACAATATTCTTTCCCTTATTATTATCCCTATGATTCAACCGTTCCTATGAACAATCACATAGCCTTTTTCTCCCCCTTACCATTCGAGGTCCTTACTGATAAATTCCACACCATCATAATTTTTGTGCCTTCAAAACTAGTTGAATTACCTTGGAATCCCTTAACACTCATTCAAATGTCCTTAGTTTACATCGTTTAATTTCAGAAAAATCTTAAAAATTCGGTACATTCTATAAAGTGCCCTAACATCGATAGGCCATGATATCGCGTACGCGATATCGCATCCCAAAAATATATATATACGCAACCCCCCTGCGCTAATCAACATCATTTGCAACTATTCACGAGGGGGGGGGGAAGTTTTTTAAATTTCTCTCTACGACTTGCGATTGCGCGTCCCTTGCTTTCATATCCATAACTCGCTCGCTGGTACTTCAATTTTCATTCTATTTGAACCTACTTAAACACGGAGTGTTCAGCTTAGTCATGGGGGAGGGGCACACGCCGAATAGCGCATAACGTTTTTGAAAGTTTTCATCGCCTTAAGGACATTATTAATGGTAATTAGTTATAAAATTAAGGATAAATGCACCAAGAACAATTTTATCTCCTTAGTTATACCGAGAAACTAGATTTGGAAACCACCTAAGCAAAGAGGATTCAATATTATAATCTTTTGGGGACATTTTCTCCTAAGAAGTAACATCACACGGAGATAAAGCAAATTCATTAAGGCAAGCAATAAGGTATAACCTAACTTTGGTAACAACTTTACTAACGATTGGCCCCATGTGATTGCAAATGGCCCCAAAACGTGGACAATAGGAAGGTCCTGCTCAAGGTGGAATTAAGTGACCTAGGAGAGGTGAAAGACATGTTCCTGCCAAACAACATGCAAAGCAGGAGGAACAATCATTTAGTATCCATCAAGAAGACCCTGCCACTGTACAATCAAGGCAGGCAGAAGGAGGAGCTGCTATAGTGTCTGAACAAGGACGACATCTCATGTTGCCTCAGGATTGTGTTCAAGCCATCCATGAAAGGTCCATATTAACTGTAGTGATCGTGGAATTAAACTTTGGACCTTTCGCAAAATTTGCTTCGGAGGTCATTAATGATCACCTCAAAGGGTCCCCATTATGGCCTACCCTCTCTGAAAGCGTTTCCTAGTACTTAGGGGAAACATACCAATTTTGGCACAACAAAGAAGAAGGCACCACAGTTAACATTTGTGGTGTGACTGTTGATTTCTCTATTCAAGCCATTTTGGAAGTATTAAACCTTTCGAATACAATGCCAAAGGTTTCTTAGAACCAATTGGACACTTTCAGAATTGAGCAGCTTACTAAACTGGTGGCAAAGAATAAAAGGGTGGCAAAAGGAAAAGAGAAGGCTGTTTGGGATGCCTCTGCAACACAAGTGCAAACTTACGCGCATACTAAGACACTCAAAGCCTTACAAGAGGAAAACAAACAACTTGTTGCTGACAACCTTCGATTGACCTCTATGGAGAAACAAAAGAATGTTCTCAAAGAACATTTTCAACAGTTGCAAGAATAACTAATCAGGGTCAACCGAGATATGAACTATTTAGCCAGGAAAAATCGAACCCTCTCGATGGAGGAGGTACGCACCATCCATCAGAAGATGGCCATTGAAATAAGCGCGTGGTAGAATGAGGCTAAATGGCATGAGAAATTGAAGGAGCATTTCCGGGACTAGGTGGGGGTGTATAAGCAAATCATCAAGAAGGAGATCCATATGGCCAAGGCCCACATCAACACTCTTAGTGCTCAACACACTGACTGGTGGGCCATATTGGACACATACGTGTTTGCCCACCAGGCAAAAGTTAAGAGCTGGGACTTGTAGATCTAGGACCTTATAGAATACATGGAGATGGCAAACCTGCGGTATGCCAACCTTGCCATGTTGATAGCAGGGCGCCCGAGAACAGAGCTCGAGCAATAGGTAGCCACCACCTACATCAAATATGAAACAGAATTTGCAGAACGCAAGAAAATATTGCAAAAATTAGAGGTCACAAATTCTGAACTTGAGGTGGTTAAAGCAAGCTACTAGGGGTAGAAAGGTGTCGCAACAGACTTGGCTCAATGGCTCACAGATTTTCAAGAATACAGAGACAAAGCCAAAGCCTACGAGGAGGAACGGCTGGTGTTTGCGACTTGGTATGTCAAGGAAAATAAAATGTTTCTACAACTACCTTGCCCATGGGAGGTGTCGACCCCATCAAACATCAGAACATTAGCATAGATGGTACAGGATCCCTAAACTGAAGAGGATAAACTCCAAGCCATACTTCAACGCCATCAAATCCCAAGACCTGGAGCATAAGATAAGGGAAAGGCACCCATGGAGGATCCATCACCACCGGGAAGTACATGAGTTCCACCCAATTTTGTAGCTATAGGATTTTCTTTTACCTTATTTGTGTTGTGTTGTGTCTCAATTTTTTTCTGATTCCACACTACGACATGAATCCATTCTACTCAGTTAATAATCCCATACCTATCCACTGTGTAATCAATGGAGCTTGTTCTCACTTTAACTCGAGGACGAGTTTTCATTCAGTCATGGGGGTATGATGAGTCATGAATTGTTGGTCGTGATATCACGTACGTGATATCACAGGTGACGCGATATCACATACGTGATATCATAGCCTAGACGTGATATCGTGTACGCGATATCGCAACGTGTCTCCTCATCTATAAATAAGAGGTAGGTAGTTTTGGTAAGGGTGAGTTTTTTGGAAGTTTAAGTTTTCAATAGTTTTTAGTACGTCAGTTTGTCTTCTCAATCCTTTTCTCCCAGTGCATGCCCGCAGTGTGATGATTGTAATTGTACGGCATCCTTATTCGAGTGTGACGTACTTGGACACGTACATGACTAGCAATAAAGATTGAGATTACTTCATCATTGCAACATCCACTTAGCTTAGTTATTTATTTAATTGTTATTGTTATTTACTACTTTCTTAGTTAATATCTCTCTACCCTTATCTCCTAGTAACGCAAAATTAGTACGACTTAATCACGAGCATTTAAGTGTGACTACTTGGTAACCCAGTAGTGTACTTAGGCCATGCGTTTGGTAATCCCAGTGATAGTCGTGCACGAGGTCCAAGATGTGTACAGATGATTAAGGAACAGATGCTCATTGCACTTAGGCTAGTTTAGATTCTCTCTCACACACTCTCTCTCTCCTAGTTTAGTTGATGTTATTTCCCATCATCCTTAGGAGTAGCATTAGTGTAGGAACACATCATACACCTCATTTTGGACTAAACCATACATGACAAAGCTAATACTAGTCCAAGGGGGAAAACAATGAACTGCAATCTACAAGTAACCATCTAGATACCACAACTAGCCCGTTTGCGGAGTTCTACCGGATCATGTGTGAAACGCTCGTATTCTTATGGTTGAGTGTAGGGGTACCTTGCCACTCATCACCTTCTTTTCAATTATCGAATGGTATTCTATCTTGTTTTTAGGTTTGGTATCCTCTATTTGTTTTGGTCATCAAAGTTATCTTGCATGGGTCTCCCTCTAATAATGTTTGCATATTCTCCACATTTTTCATGTACCCACTCCATCATCTTATTGGTCTTTCCCTTGATTTCATCTAGTGATTTTAGTATTGGCAAAGATGGGGATGGTTCCACCTCCTTAAGATGAGTTGATTTCTCCTTTTCATGATTATGAACCTTTGTTACTTTAAGAGTTTGTTCTTATTGAGATTTTTCAATGTTCTCCCATTTGGGTATTTCTCCTTCTTCTTTTGCTACCTACTTAACAAGCTCTTGGAATTGGTGGGTTCATAGTTTATATAGTTGACCTGTGGCATACATCCCTAGCGTCTCCCTCGTTTCATTATGGAGCCCATCCATGATGTGACACATTAGCCTTTTCTTGGAGAACCCATGGCTTGGACATTTGTTTAACAATGAATAATATATTTCTAAGGCCATGTCCAAGGGTTCATGTTGCCCTTGTTCCCACTCTTGAATTTGTCTCCTTAAGGCTGACACTCTTGCACAGGTTTGATATCTTTCATTGAAGAAGGATACCATTGTAAGCCAACGATGAATTGAATTTGGCTTTAAAGATCTATACCATACTTTTTCTTGGCCAATGAGTGTCATAGGAAAGAGCTTAAGTCTTTGCCATCCATTCTCAATGTTGTTCCATGCACAGGCATCATAGAAGGCTTGTAAATGATGTTGTGAATCTAAATGATAGCTTCTTAAGAACTTAGGAAAGTTGTTTAAATCAAGCCTGGGTAGACAACTTTTCTTGCGATGCCTATGGGGTATCTGAACAACCTCTGCTATATACATTAGGCTCTTAGTGGCCAACAGGGGTTCATTGTCACTAAATAGGTTGTGAGTTCATGAGTTGGGATGATGTTGTCTATGTTCATGTTGGCATTCTTGATTTTGCCCATGGGTTCGATTTTTATTTCTATGCCGACCCCTTAAGGAATAGTCATCTACATCACACCTTGATGTTGAAAGAGCGGAGGAAGAGAGGGAACTGGAAGATTCATCATGACTTTTGTAAGTCTCCCAATCATCCCCTAATGTACTCTTGCTAACCATTGAGAAGGTCCTAGGCCTTACAGGCCCCCTTGTTCTAGGGGATGTCCCATCCTCACTAGAGGTGTATGAGTTGGATGACAAAAGTCCTTGAGTATCGTTGGGGTGTCTATGAACATATGAAACTCTTGCATAAGATTGAGTACTCCAAACTTCTTCTTCATCATAAATTTTGTTGGTTCTCCAATAAATCACCTCACTAGATGTTGCGTTATCATTATCTTGTGAAAGAGACATTGTCGTAAATTGTGTGTGACTTAATTGAATTTAATTTCTTTGTTTGAAAGATATATTGTTAATACCTTATTATAGCAATCATGTATGATATAACTAATCTAGATAACTAGCACCATCCCTGGCAATAGCGCCAATGATGAGCAGTGAGGTACCCCTAGACTCAACCATACGAATACAAGCGTTTACGCATGATTTGGTCAAACTCCACAGATAGACTAGTTGTGGCACCTAGATAATTATACGTTGATTGAAGTTTGCTGTCTTCCCACCTAGACTAGTATTTGCTTTGTCACATATGGTTTAGTCCAGGGTGAGGTGTATGATGTGGTTTCTACTACTATGCTACTCCTAAGGACAATAAGAAATAACTTAATTAAGCTAATGAGCAATTGGAAATAAGATCTAAGCTAGCCTAAGTGCGATGAGCATCTATCCCTAATCATTCATACGCATCTTGGATTTCGTGTACTACTTATGAGATTACTTAGCACACATCACTCGAAGCACTACTTGATGCGCTACTGGGCTACTATGTAGTCACACTTAAATGTTCGTGATTAAAGCGTACTCATTCCGCATTAACAACAAGAATAGTAAATGATGATAAAAGAAATGTTAACTAAGAAAATAGCAATAAATAATAAATAATTAAAAAAATAAAAGCTAAGTGAATGCTGCAATGATGGAGTAATCTGGATCTTTACTGTTGATCGTGTGTGTGTCCAAGTATGTCACACTTGAACAAAGGTTCCGTACAATTACAAGCATCACACTGCGAGCATGCACCTGGAAAAGAATTGAAAACTAAAAACTGACTAAAGACTGACAAAAAGGACTGACTCCAAAATTGACAAAAAAATTTCCTCATTGTGCACATGAGTGCTATATTTATAGGCTAACTCAGGAATCATGATACCATGTATATGATATTGTATCTAGGCTACAATATTACGTACCCAATATTAGGGCCTGGTAAACCGCAATTCATCAAGCATAATAAAGATGAAGGTACCACTATTAATATCTATGGTTTAATTATCTCTTACTTAGTCAAGGACATTACTGCAGCTCTCAACCTATCCAATGAAGGGGCCAAGGTTGTTCACCTGTCCACCAAATCTAACCCTGAAACAAAGAAATTGTGGTTGAGATAGGCATATGAAAAAGAAGACAAATCATACAATGAAATGACTTTGGAAGAGAGAACCTACTTAAAAATTGGAACATACCACCTATATTCCATGAAAGGGCTCAATTGAATCTCAACTTATGCATCTAGGGGAAGTGCCATTCTAATGGAAAAATTTGCAGTCAACCTTCCCCAATATTACTTCATAGAAATCCAACAGTGGTTCGAAGAAATGAAGTCAGGGAGACCAACACTTTCATTTCCTTGGCTAATTAGAAAGCTATGCAAGTGTGCCAAAATCTTGGAATGTATTAGTGATATCCTTATGAAGGCTCAACATGCCTCCTTCGTAGAACTCCTAAAAATTGTAGCACCAAGAAAAGATTCTGGTGAAGAGCAAGAAGTAGAGAAGGAGGTAGAGCCAAGAACAGAAACACAATAAGAGCCTGAACAGTGTCCAAAAGCACAATCTTTGCTGTCACCATCACAAGATTATAGATTGTTGATGAGCCACTTGCAGAGGATCATTGAAATCATCAGCTAGGGAAGCAAGGACAAGGCTAATCTCTTCCAAGTTATGGACAATGCTATATGGCCCACCGTATCAGCTGACCCAACAAGGGTAGAGATCTCAATATAGTCAGGAGGAGGGGGATCTTAATGGTCACGCTAGATCTCTAGAAATGCTATATCCTTTCAAGTCACATTGGAAACTAGAGAAGGAATCATAGTTGTGGTGCTACAACATGAGGATGTGGCAGGTGCAGTAGAGGTGATCACCGATCACATCAAAGAGTCATTCAATGTGCCTATTGTGCCCCCGATAGATCTGGCAGGAACTAGAGACGCACAAATGTTAGCTGGGACCTCAATGACTCTTGTAGTACATGAGGACATGCTTGATCGTTTGCTGTAGATAGGTCAAGTGATGACCACTCTGTTTGACGTCTCCAGCGATGTCACTGCAGCTCAATCAAACCTCATCACCACCAAAGGAAAGTTGATCATGACAGAGGTTAGGGCAAAACATGCAGAAGCTAAGATACAAAAATTGTAAGAAGAGCTGGCTGCCCTATGAGTTGAACGACAAGATCCTACCCATTTTCTCGCACTACACCAACTAGAGTAATTCAAAACAAAGGAGCTTACCAAGATAGCAAAGGAGAAAGTAGCTGCGAAGTGAGAGAAGGAGATGGTGATTTGGAATGCCTCTACTGCAAATTCGCAATCTCATGTGTATAAAAAGGCATTAACCATTTTCCAAGAGGAAAATAGGCACCTCATTGTAGAGAATTCCTGATTGACCACTATGGAAAAGCAAAAGAATATCTTAGAAGAAAGCCTCCACTAGTTGCGAGAACAACTGGTGAGGGTCAACCAAGATATGAATAGATTGGCCTAGAAGAATAGAACCCTCTTCATGGAGGAGGTATGTGCTATTCACCAAAAGTCAGTAATCGAAATTAGCACGTGGCAAAATGAGGCCAAAAAGCATGAAAAATTGAAAGAGCACTTCTGTGACCAAGTTGGCATGTACAAGGAAATCAAGATGGCCAAGGCCCCACATTAGTGCCTTGTTAGTGTAGAATTCTAAATGGTAAGCCATCTTGGATAGCTATGCCTTGGTCTGGTAAGTAGAAGTCAAAAACAATGACTTGCAAATATAGGATTTAAAGGAATACATGGCATTAGCTAACCTTAGATATGCTAACTTTGCCATGTTAACAACAAGTCATCCCTAAAGCAAGCTAGAGAAACAAGTGGCGACCACCTATGTGTTGTATGAGAAAGAGTTTGCGGATCAAAAAGATGCTTTGCAAAAGTTGCAGGTGACAAACTCAAAGTTAGAGATGGTTAAAGCCAGTTATCAAGGACAAAAAGATGTAGCCTTGAACCTAGCTTGGTGATTAATAGATTATCATGAGCTTAAGGACAAAGCTAGGGCTTTTGAGGAAGAATGACAACAGTTCGTAGCATTATATGTAAAGGCAAATCAAATGTTTCCCCAACTGCCATGTTTTTGGGATGTATTGGTGCCATCACACATCGGCATAACAGCCTAGATGGTGCACAACCCAAGAACGAAGGAGGAAACGTTGCAAGCCTTGCTCAATCAATACAAGTTTCAATGACCTAGCAACAAAGGGAAGCAGCCGATGGAAGAGCCACCACCTCTAGGCACCACATGAGCTTCCCAGTTTTATTTTTGTTCTATTTTGTAATAATGTGTCTCATTTTTGTAGTGCATGATTGTGGCATGCAAAGAGTTAATTATTTTGTTCATTGTTTGAGTCAGTCAATAATCCCATACATGCCAATATTTTGTAAAGAGCTTGCTCCTCATTTTATCTAACTTGAGGATGAGTTTTCATTTAGTTGTGGGGGTATGATGAGACACCATAGTAAGGCCCCAATGTTGGATATGCGATGTCAAAGCCCCAACATCGTGTACCTGACATTGGAGCCAATAAGCAACGTTGGATACCCAACATTGCCTCATCTAGATCTCACCTATATATATGGTGTTGGGGTACTTAGATGAGCAAGTAGTCAATAGAAAATAGTCAGAAGGATAGTTTTAGTTTTCAGTTTCTTCTTTAAAGTCTATTATTCCTAGTGCATGCCCACAGTGTGATGTTTGTAGTCGTATGGCACCTTTGTTTGGTGTGACGTACTTGGACACGTTACAGGATTAGCAATAAAGATTGAGATTACTTCCATCATTGTAGCATCCACTTAGATTCTTATTACTTCAATTATTTATTGTTTTCTTTAGTTAAATATTTCAATTGATTGTTATTTACTGTTCTTGTTATTAAGTAGAATGCGTATGCCTTAATCACGAGATTTTAAGTGGAAGTACTTGGTAATCTAGAAGTGTATCGTTTGGCACAACCAGTGACGTACACTTGGTAATTTCAGAAGTAGCCTCACGAAGTCCAAGATGTGTACGGATGATTAAGTGCGAACACTCATCACTCATAGGCTAGTTTAGATCTTGTTTTCCATCATTCATTAGTTTCATTAATTTATCTCTTTTTATCATTAGGAGTAGCGTAGAAATTAGACAACATCATAAGCCTCACTTTGGACTAAACCATACATGACAAACCTACCACTAGTCCAAGTGGGAAGATAGCAAATTGTGATTAGAGCATAACAATTTAGATGCCACAACTAGTCCCATCTACGGAATTACCGACCGGATTGTGTGTAAACGCTTGTGATTCGTATGGTTGAGCATAGGGGTACCTCGTTGCTCATTAGATACCAAAAGAGAAAACCTTCCATTCATAAAGAGCACCAAGGACCATGAAGCCAGTTTTCCATCTATTTGGTGGTTTTACTTGTATTTGCCAAAAGCCTAATTTCAAGTTGAATTTTGAATAAACGTTGGCATGCAAAAGCCTTTCAAAGAGATAATCCTTGTTCAGGATTGGATGTTTGTGAATAGGCTTAATTAAATCATTTAAAGGCTTATAATTTACAACCAAACGTTTCTTTCCTCTTACTTGTTCAACCCTTTTGTTAACATAGAATGTGGCGCATGCAAATATACTAGCAGGTTGGATGAGTTTCTTTTCTAGCAATAGGCTAATTTCCTTATCGCATTCTACTACTTTTAGCGAGGGTGGCATACCAATATGATGGGTTTTGGTTTTGATCTTAATATGATCTTTTAGTTCACTAGTGTTCCTTTTTTTGCCTAAAAATACTTGGATCATCACTCGTTAGAGCAAGTAAGTCTCGTCTAATTTGGACAAATTTATCTTCTAATTTATTGATACTATTGATCAGCCATTGGGTTTTGGGTTCTTTCCTTGAAACTTGTTGTCTCTTATCTTTTTAGCCTAATGCCTGCTAACTCAATAAAGTTTGAACCAATAAAGTCTTTTTATCCCTATTAATAGATCATAAGACTTCACCTTAGAGCGACATTAATGGTTTTGTCATCCAACTTACTAGGATGCATGCTTTATGTTGACTAGCTACCTTTTGTGTATTGAATCTAATGCAGGTCTTTGGGGCTTCTTCCAAGCCAAAATTATTCAAAAATGGTGGGAAGAGATGCAAGAACAAATGGATCCGTCACTTAGCGTTGACAACCTCATAATTTTATGTTGGGCAACAATCAACAAAGAAATATCAAATCATTCTTTTATACTTCACCTGGAAAGCTTGCATATGCCTGGGCATGTAATTTAACTAATTTTTTAGATTTTGGTTCAAAAGAACCCCACCAACAAAATCTTCTGCTTGCACTCCACTTCTTACTTGTGTTCACCCACGTCTCCTTAAACTCAGCCAAAGCTCTGTGCGACCGAAAAAAGATAAAAAAAGTCTTGAAATATCATCTCTATGTAAGAGAAAAACATTAAATTACTGACATAGCTAAATTATTAAGCCATAACTAGAATCCTAATACAAATGCAAGAGACTAGAATCCTAATACAAATGCAAGAGACCCCTTTTGAAATCTTTTCATGATCTGCATCCGGAAAGCGGAGTTGTACGGAGGCTAGTATGGATTGAGGATTTGATCAAGACCGCATTTATTTAATTACAATTATTTTTTGGTTCGACACGGCGACTTCTACAATTTGTTTCTTTTTTAATTTAAGAATTTAAAAATAAACTATTACACCTATCAGCACGATATAACAGATGGAAAACAACAAAAACAGGAGATTCATGATAGCAAGAAGGAAATGAATAAGCAGTTAATGTTTCGTTGTTGGCCTGCATCTACCGGTCCCAGAAAGCTCTAAAGCAAATTAATTACTTTCGGCAGCCCGCAGATCCCGCTGCTTTTCATTGTATGTTTTTGCAACTTGCCGTGGAAGGTTGCTTGTTTTTGCTGCACTAGTCTTGCAGTTTCTTTTGGTAAGATCCTTTGCGTTACCTCGTTTCTTACCATGTTTATTTGAGACAATCTTTTTTTACGAATTTTTTCCGATCTGATTTTGTATATTTGGTGCCTATTGGATCCGCCTTTACTTAATTTTAAGGTCATTTCTCAATCGGAGGATCTTTCTATTTGCTTCGATTTAGGATCTGCCGAATGTAACTTGAAACAAGAGGTATGTTTTCGTAGGGCTTATGTGTTTGAACCGTTCTTTTGTGGTAAGCTTTTGCAAGTTTTTAGTTCCCGGCGCTTTCGCACATGTTCATGTTTCACAAACATCAAATCGAATATGAAAATGAATTTTTAGTTTTCAAAAACACTAGACACGGAGGGAAACCATATATAGAAATACCAAGAAAAAGAACATAATGCTCTAAAGATAGAAATATTGAAAGTTAAAAGAAAATGATCTATTGATTTTATTCATATATATGAAGGCAGAGAAATACCAGGTAGTTTAAAGACGAAGCTTTATTTATGGAAACTTAAATCACATTAAGTTCCTAAGTTCATTCTAATTTTGATTTGATAAAACAAGTTAACAAAATATCTGGAACTGTTCCATTTGGTTTCTTCATCAATTCAATTCCATTAATTCTATTGATTGAAAGAAATTTTTGTAGAATACATCCCTTTTATGTATTAATTGATGCTCTATGTATAGTTGCGTTCTTATGTTGGACATTTGAAAGCAACAACACATTGTAATGACATTCAAATCTTTTGATTAGCCATTTGGCTTTTTATTAGTCCATGCCTGCAACTGCCCTCTGTATCTATTGCTACAATATCAATGACTTTTCTTCTAAGAGATTTCTATCTTCAAGTGTTAATTTTTTTTTTAATTTATAAACTCATCCTGGTAGAAGTGCCATTGACATTGTATATAATTCAAAACTCATAGCAGGTATATTACTGCTGTCCAATAGATTCAGATGGCTTGTGGATGAAGTAAAATTTCTGTTTCAGTTTTATAATTAAAATCATATGCAGCAGAAAGGTGTTAGTGTTTCTCAAATGTTCCATTCAATACATAATTTGCATGGTTGGGTATATGATTTTGTATAAAGTAAAAAAAAAAAAAATTTTTAGCCAGAAGTAATGCCAGCTAAATAATTCTACTCCTTATTGCAGAGAAGATACTTTGTGATATATTACCTTTTTTGTTAGTTGAATTTGTATTTTTTTGTTAATTGTTACATAATAGAGCCTTCATCATGATCCTTGCTTGGTCTCTAAGATTCCAAGGAATTTCTGATTTTACTTGAAATTTTTATTGTAAGTAAGATCTTCTTTCCCCTCTTAAAAAAATAAATGATGATTGTTTTGGTTCTTGTCCTCTGCTAGTTGAGGATGAAAATTGTTGACTAAATTTTCATTGTCTAGGCTCAAAGCACAACCTACTTAGAGATAGCATAACTGTGCTCTCAAAGCATTTGCACTTTTCTAGTTGTACTTAAAATTTAAATTTTTTCATTAATAACGTTTGCTTTTAACTTGTTCAAAAGAAAAAAAAATTTATTTTTTGGGAACATTTTGCCAACTAAAAAGGAAAACCAAATGATATTGAGGTGGGCGTGGAAAAATGCAACTGGTTGAAATAGGATAATAAAAGGCAAAAGCCTTTTATTTCTCACTTGATGAGGACTTCATACTTGGTTTATTCCTTTTCAGGTGTAGCTAATGCTTGCACTGGTAAATGGTATAGTGGCACAACATCGACTACTGGGTTTTACTGGATCTTAGAAAAATTTGAAACCATTAGTTTGGTTTTGGTCTCTGCCAATGTCAAGTAGTGGATTTAAAGTTATTTATCATGTCAAGTGTTGTTTACAAAGATTCCAGTAGCAACTAACAATAATAGCCAGTGGTCCTTTTGTCAATGACCTATGGCATTCTGGAGAAGTATTCTTCAAGGTTATATTTGTTGAAGAACTGATGATATGAGTCAGACATCATTTTAGTTTTTTGAAGTATTTATACTTGCATATAGTTTGCAAAATGACCCTACATAGAAACATGTTTTATACAAAGCTTCAATAGATTAATACTTTGCATAATGTCTAAAAGTGTTACAGTTTCTCATTTGCATAAATACTTACTATAAAATAATTTATACACTACTAAATTGTGCTTCTTATTTGTGATTTTTTTAAATAATGATTTATGATATTTTCCATTAAAGTCATTTATTTATATCCAATTTATATTTCTAAGATACAACTAATTTATTTTTTACTTGTCAAGAAGTTCAATGGCAGCTTCTGAGGGAAAGAATGTTGCTACAGAGAGCTTGTCAATGGCAGTTGCAAGCAAGACAAAAACAAAATCGAAACCGGGTATTTTTTCATGGATATGGAACTTTTTTTTTAGGGGTGGCAAAGAGGACTTTGAGAAGAAGTTGGAACACCTTTCCAAGGAAGAAGCAACAATTCATGCTAGGTTAAAAAACCGATCTCAAACTTGGCGAAGGCTAGCTCGCACTGTTATTTTATACTCTATTATCTTGGAGGTCTGTCATGTTTTACAACATTTCATTCTGTCAAATATAGCATGTTCAAATAGTCATTTTTCTATGATTTTTTACTTTTTATTCTAAAATCTTTTGGTTCTTGGATATTCCTACATTCCATGTCTTATTTGTTTACCTTATAAGAATTTTTTTCCCCAAATTCTTCATGTTTCTTGAAATAATTTTGTCAGTTCTGCTACCATATAATCCAAATAAGATTCCCATTAACGATTTAAGAAAGAATAGGATTTGTATCAGAACCATGTTGGCATTGTTCTTTTTCTTGCCAAGTACTCTGATTATTTGTGCTGAAATATTCATTTGAATGCATTGCTCCTTAATTTTCTTTTACTGTGATATCCTCCTATTGTCATTTGCATTAGGTATATTGTAATTTTTCAAAGTATTTTATTTTATTTTAATTGCAATTTGCAACAGACAGGGTTGAAATTATGCATTATATTTCATATTGCTTGTTTGAGAGCTATTGTTACATATATTAGATTTTTAAGTTGATGCAATATTGGTAAAAATTGTCCAATACCCTTTTTGTTATGTGAAATGTGGCCTTTATCACTTGATTGCTTAGTTCTTTAAACAATGGATTTATAGAAGAGACGTAATAATGTACATGCCCATAATTATGTGATGTTAGTTGCTTGGAGGTTTCTGAGTCCCTGGTTGCCCAAATTGAGAGGGCTTTTTTTAAGTGGAGTTTTTTGGAGTTTGTTGCAGTCAGCTAATAAGTGATATAATTATTTATAGTTTTATAAGTTGCGAGTTCTTAGTAGGTCCAAAGTAAAAAATGGTATACATGAGAGTCTTTGCTGACAGTTTCTGTTTAAGATGTTTCTCTTCCAATGAAAATGTTGTTTCTAACATTATCAAATTTTTTGCATTTACTTAATACTCTTTGGATTTTCAATTATAGCTCAGGCGTTCACAACAATTTATAGTTTGGAAATTTTAAATCATCGATCCACATCTCATAAGTGACAATTTCTATCATTATATGATTTTGCAATTATACAAATGGATACCACCTAAAAATGTTCTGTTTGTAATGTCAAATTAGTTCCTTTACTTTATCCCAATTTTTTCCTTTGATTACATTTGATAAGTTAAGACCCCCTTAAAGGAGATTGCGAAAATGATTAACATGAAAATTACTGTTGATGTGAAAATGCCACATGAGGACATGCTAAAGTGTATGTGAAGCTGGTTTCCGGAAGGTCAACAACGGTAAAAGAATATTGCTAAATCATTGAATGAAAGTTTATCAATAGTGATAAGTTCTTAACGGGTAAAGGAAAACTGGGCTACTTAATATTGTGTTTTAAATATTAAGTTGTATTATCTAACATATAAAATATTTTTTTATTAGTTGTGAATTTGTAACACTTAATGCATCTGGTAATGCATGTTTTTGAACATATTTTATATTTGCTAATAAATATATTTCATCTCTTCAGGGAGTTGCCATGGCATTTGCTTATATGTCGACAAGAACTGAAGATTTATCATGGCAAATGCGGGCAGTGAGAGTGCTTCCTGTATTTGCCTTGCCTCTTTTAGCAGCCCTGCTGTATTCAGGCTGTTTCAGCTTAATCCAAATGTGTAAGTGATACTGCTAAACAGATATGTATATTTTCCTTTTCGTTCCCATCCAAATATTTTCATGATGAATGTAATTGATGAAGGTGAATTAATTCTTCTGGAGCTAGAATCACTTGTTATACTGAAAATACATAGATTCCTCTTCTGTGGCCATTTTAACTTGTGTTCTAATTTTTAATTAGTGAAGTATTGTTCACTTGGCTAGAGAATGTGGGTTGTGATTTGCAAGTCACAAGTTTGATTCCATGGGGTATACTGATTTAACAATATGATTGAACATTTTACGTGCTATTTACTGCAGGGAATCGGAAAGACCAAAAGACTGTTGATAAATTAAGGAATGAAAAGCATGCCAAACTTGCTGAGCTAAAGGAGCGTAATAACTTTTACACCATGCTACAGCAAATTCAAGTAAGAATTTTAATGGTGAATTTTGTGCTTTATCTATCAATCGTAGTAGTGCAATACCATGTAATGTGCATCATCAGTCCTTCACAGCCTTATCCTATCTATCTGGGGTCAGCTTTAGGAGAAAGAGATTAAAATGGTACTTAACTTTCACAAAGCAGCATTCATAAACAATGGTTGTGCTGTTGATGTGGTTAATTTTATTGAAAGAAATTGTTGTTGAATAAAGTATGTCTATGATGTTATGGTATTATTTTAAATGTTGGACATGACTTATATAGACTGAAATAAAAAGACTGACAGTGAATTAACTGCGACTGAAGAGAAGTAGAAGGAATCGTGGGAAACATGATGTATGATTTCAGATTACAGGAATTGTGATTTTATATCCCAAGGAATGCCATAATAATGGTGAAATGGCTATGACATAAAATAGTGAATAACTAAAGAATTATGTCTCCAACGGTAAAAAGCAACAATTGCTATTCTAAAGAGGTTTGTGGTGTTAGGAATATCATGCTAACAGTGCGCAGGGCCTCAACAACTGTGCATATGACACATTGCTCCAATGTAGCGATGTGACATTTGTGAGTTTTTTCATGAAATGTCAAAAAAGAATTGAAATTGGAAATTTTGCTAGTTATCTTTTGGTTTTCAAGAATTAGCTGCCTTGCAGGTTTTTGGTTTAATAATGCTCTTGAATTTAGTTACTTCATCTGTTCTCTCAGACCATTATTTTACATCGAAGTTGCTTTTATTATCTGGCATCTGTCAAACTAACATAGTTGTTTCCTTCTGGTTGTACATTAGTTATCTCTTGTTGGATAATTGGGAAGTGCATGATATGTCTTTCTAATAAAGATGAAAGCAAAATGTGTCTGGATTCCGTTCCCACGTTAAGTTCTCAGTGACTTTTCATGTTAATAATTTATGTATAACTCATTGCTTTCTCTGAACTGGTAGATTTGAGCAGTGAGTACCCATTATATCATCTTGTTTGGATGTTAGAACATGTTTGCATGCCTTTTGGACTTTCTTTTCTTCAGTGACTTTATGGACCTGGAATTTTTTATGCGCTACTACATGTAGCATTAGGCTGTACAAAATCTTCAATTCTATTTCTTGTTTTGCTACAAATTTTTGTAGTCTAAACACCTTTGTTGTTCCAGTTTATCATAAATGCTTCAATCATGTTAAATTTTTTGAAGAGTTTGTTATTTTGATATTTTTCTTTCTTACAAAGACATGCAGGAATTGCTTCTGTTTGATTTTAAAATATATTTGTCAGATGTGTCTTTAAAATATGTCATTTGTCAAGCTATTTGATTTGTTGGTGATATTATTTTTAAGCTGATAAAAGATTTTTTTTAAAAATTAACGATAACGTTATGATTTAAAATTTATCCAAGAATTCCCTGGGATAGCTTGATGCTGAAGACAAAACAAAGGACTTTTTATAAGCAACCTGAAAAAACATCCAGCAA
Source organism: Gnetum montanum (assembly GCA_015680685.1). Taxonomy (NCBI): domain Eukaryota; kingdom Viridiplantae; phylum Streptophyta; class Gnetopsida; order Gnetales; family Gnetaceae; genus Gnetum; species Gnetum montanum. The sequence continues at coordinate 801,665 of MNCI01014205.1, forward strand.
CGTGGCTCTTATATATAGCTGGCTTTCAATGTCATCAAACTCAAAAGTTTGATCAACTACTTCATTTTAAAGTATAAATAGGTCATATCTACTAGCAGTGTGTTTGAAATTTTAGTAGTGTGTTGCTTTCCACTAATAGATGTTCAAGTTGTTGCTCAATCTTGTAAGCACTCTGACATGATACTGATACGGGGCCTATCCAAACATTATTCAAAATATAAGCAATTCCAGGGTAATGCATGATGCTATGATCAGTGTTCTCGCATGCATTTTTACAAAACAGCTATATACCATTCTCCAAAATTTTTCATTTTCTTGTCATTTCGAGATATACATGAACATTGAAGAGGAAATTTGCCTTTTTTTATGTTTAGTTTTATTTTCATATTCCTTGCGACCTTGGATGAATGTTCCATAACCAAGCCGCACTCTTCTCAGATTTCTCAGAATGGTCTTTCATCCATGTATGCACTATTAGTAAAATTATAAATATTTATGTTAAGATTATGCATGTTTTCTTTTAGTTTCTTACATCATGCTTTTTGTTACTTGCAGAGATATGATCCTGATCCAGCATTACGGGATGCTGCTGCAAGGGTTTTGGCATCCAAGATTGGGGAAGAAACAGGTTTGAATGTTACCATCCAATCTGAAACTGGAGTTGTTGAAGGCAAAGGGACAAGTCATACTACAGACAGTGCCCAATCCACGGGGCTGAGAAACAGGAAGCAACCCAGTGGAAGGAACCCTGAATCTGGAACTGGCATGAATGAGAAAGCAATCCAAGATTCTCATCCTGCTATGCCAGCAAATAACACTATAGGTGAACCGATGCAGCATGGACAAATAGTTGAACATCATCAAGGTGGTAAAGGTAGCGAAGGAGGCTGGATTTCTCGACTTGCTGCAATGCTTGTTGGTGAAGACCCTACGCAGTGTTATGCTCTTATATGTGGCAGTTGCCGAATGCACAATGGTGAGATTTTGGATGGCTCTGTTAATCTGTCATAAATGTTTTTCTTTGCACTTGCCCACTTATGATTTAAAAATTTTTAATTGGAATTGTATATTCTTTCTTTTCTGATCTTTGATTGTGCTCGACCAATATGTTTTTATCCTTTATTCTTATGAGCATGGACATACAGACTTGTGGGTGTTTTCTAGTATTTTGATTATTTGAAAATTGTAATAATCTTAGCTGTTGATTGAATTATTTTATTATATTCATGTGGAAACCCAGTGATCTACTGCACAGAGTTCCGTTTCAACCGTTATCCTTTGCACAATCCTTGTGCATCTGAGTATAACTCATTAGGATTGCACCTGCAATTTGGATGATGCAAGTCATAAGTGTTAATGAAGAAGTAAAATCTCATTGATGTTCTTGTATTTGTTTATCAGAAACTGTCTAATTTTTTTTTTAAGATGTAGAGGGATGGAAGCATCTATTGTCCTAAACTTAACAAATGTATGTTTTGGAATAGATGATTTTTGTTAATGTAGAACTCTGTCCTGCTCTCTCTTGGTGGATCAAGTATATTGTAATGAAGTTACTGGTTCTGAAGTGATTTCATTTTACTTCTGCATGCAGGTTTAGCTAGAAAGGAGGATTTTCAATATATTACATATTACTGTCCTCATTGTGGTGCATTGAATGGTTCTAAGGATACAGGCATTGTTGATAAAGCAGCTTTGCCAGAAACATTTAATTCAAGATCTCAGGAAGATGTTAGTGTTGAGAAAATGACTGGTAACAAAGATGAAGGGAATGCCGGTGATCCTGAACCAAAGGAAAAAATGGCAGGTGGCAGCAGTTCTGAAGTCACTGAAAAGTCTGTGAAGGCAGACCATATTGATAAACCAGAGCAGAAGCAGCCAACATCATCTTGAATTTTTGGAGGTTCAAAGAGGTTATTCAGGTTATCTGTATGTGTTGCTCATTGCAACAAGGAATTGAATCAATATTATTTCTTGTTTTAATGTTTTGGAGGATGCATTGATGATTTTTGACTGCGAGATAGATAATCAGTAGTTGAGCGGATTAGAAATATCACTTGTCCATGCTAGCACGTGCTTTAACACAATCAATGTATTGCTTTGATACATTGAAAGTGCCAAATATGGAACATGAATTGCATTAGAGAAGTTTCATACCAAGAAACTATATGTATGTTGTTGGACGTTGATGCAGTTTTCTGCTTGTTAATTCAAGCTGTACATATCCTGCCCCAACCTTAGTCTTTTGTGATGCATTTCCATGATGCTTGTAATTTTACTATTTTTTTTATCAGTTACCATGTGGAATACTCTATAGGGAAAGCAACATGGAAATCTTGTTGATGACTGGATTTCAATGTTAGCATTTCTTTAAAAAACCTGATAGTGAAGTATAGCAATGCGCTGGAACTGAAGACAAAATCTGAGGATTTTGAAGCGGGAAAGGGCTTTAAGCCATTTCAACTTATAAAGAAAGTTTAATTTGACACCGACATTTTCCGCAACAACCTGTAAACCAGGATTGAAATTTCAAAATTTTTTAAACCTGGATGTATACGTGTTGCTGGTGCAAAACTTGGTATAAAACCTGGATGTATACGTTCTGTAGGTGCAAAACTTGGTATTTTTCGTGTAAATGCGTAACCATTTTAAGTGGCATCATTTGACAAGAACGGAGGATCAACTTTCTTATCATAATATTATCGTAACCTTTTGATCGTAACATTGATTAGGCATATGGTAAAGTGTCTAAACATAGTAGTTAATTGGCCTTATGCAGCAAGAATATCTTCGATAAATATATTAAAGTACATGAAAGAGCAACTTTTATAATTAAAAAATCAAGTAGAATATTTATTATTTTCTAATCATATTCAGTCTAGTAGATATGTTTAGGCCAGGTTTGTTTGTTCGTGTTATATATGAAATCTTTTGGTGCCTATTGATTGTTGATGATATTGTGCTAGTGGTTACATCTTAAATAAATATAGCTTCTAAAATGAAAATTTGAAGGTAGCCTTTACAAGCAAAAGATAAAAAATTTAGTAGAAAATAAGATAAAATGTATGGAATCTATTTTTGATAAAACTATAAATAGTGATAAAAGAAAAATAATAATTCAAGGATAAAAAGTCCTTTTATATCAATAGTTCTTTTGCTTGGGATGAACTTTTGGGATGAAAACTTCAATTAGATTGTGAACTTAATAAAGATACAAAAAATAGTATTGAGGTAGGATGGTCAAATAAAGATAAGCTTTTCCTAATAAAACTAAAACTATATAAGATAGTGGTAAAGTTTGTTGTATGGTACAATAATATGAAAAAATGCAAATAAAGTAAGCAGTTTTTGTGATGTAGTTTAACAATATTAAAAAATCAATATGAACATATGTTGAAGAGATTAACTATTATAATTATTTTTAATTGTTGTCATGATCCTCATCCTAGCCTTGTCCTAACAAAATGGGGTTGGCTTCATGAATTTATTTTTGCTATTCATCTCTATGAATGGCTAAATCCTTGTTGGCTATTGATCTTGGCTATGATGCTAATGTATACATTTGAAATAGATGTATCATGTTGGCCATTGTGGAATGGATACATTTCAAACAATAATGTGTTAGCCTAGTGGTAAAACTCTTGATTTGGACACTTTAAGTTATGGATACATTTTAAGAGGATATATAGTTAAATTAGAACATTATAAGAGCTACTACTATAAGTAAAGCATACAAGATAATTTTTTATTCTTTAGTCATACTAAGTCTACATCAAGTATCTTCATTTAACCAATGAAAGGTGGATCAAATGGTTAGTTGATTGTTTGATAAGGATTTGTAGGTAAGAAATTGCTAATTCAAATCACACTTAAGGTATCTTTATATTCATCTATAATTTAATTCTTCCAAGGTATCATGTTGGCTGTTGTGTTAATGGATACATTTCAAATAATAAGGTGTTAGCCTAGTAGTAAGACTTTTCATTTGGAAACTCTAAGTTATGGGTACATTTCAAAAAGATATATAGTCAAATTAGAACATTATCAAGGGTGGGGTAGTTTTGGAACCTCGAAATAATTGTAATATAGGTATACCCCAAGATATATAATTCAATTAGAAGTTTTGGTTATGGGCTGAGGGGTAGGGTAGGTGTTGAAACCCAAAATAATTGTAATATAGGAACATCCCAAGACTTATAGTTTATTTAGAACTTTATAGCTCAACATTGCCCACTAACAAAGAATATGTTCCAATTATTTTGGATTCCAATGCCCTCACTAAATAAAACCCATAATTTAAAGTTTCTAAATTAACAATCTTACCACTGAATTGGAATCAAACCCATAACTTACAATTTCCAATTTCGAAGTTAAAAAAAAGGGAGAAAAAAAAAGAAAAAAAGAAAAAAAGAAAACCGAGCGTAAAATAGCATCAGTATTTACCAAAAGAATAAAATATCTCAATTGATAGCGCTTTTAGAGCCCAGGCATGGTTTCTTGGACGACAGCCAACGAGTAAGCAGGCCGGTAGGATGGCATGCTGTGCATGGCAGAATCAAAGGCTCTACTCCTTCCCAAATCAGCAGCATTTTTGGCATAAAAACACCAGCAATACCAATCCCAAATGCTGCTGCCATATTCCTGCACAAACAAAGACACAGAGCAAGAGCAATAACAAGAACAAGAGCCTTCATTCGTCAAAGGAATGGAGCGTCGGTGACAGTTCTGCACTTTACAGAATTCATGCCTGGGGAAGCCCTTATTTCACCATTAACCAAAATGGCAATGTCTGTGTGTGCCCGTGGCCTTCTGATCATGATAATGGTAAGGTACATTATGTTTATTTTTTATTTTTATTTTTTTTGGGTTTCAACTTGATTGAATTATGGTTTTTTGTTAGTAGAAGACTTGGATGAGATAGATATTGTAGATGTAATTGGGGCTCTGCATAATATGGGTCTGCAATTACCCCTCGTTTTGAAGTTTCCTGACATTGTTCTCCACCGCATCCAGACTCTGCAAGACTGCTTTGATAATGCGATTGTCCAATATGGGTACCAGGCAAGTCATACTGCCTTAGAATGTTCATTTGTCCAGTTGATCCATATGCTAGATTTTCCAGCTACGATATTCAATTCTTTACCGTTGAATGTCATGGTTAATTTTCATAACATAATTCCTTCCATTTATTTTTTCATGTGTTCTTGGGTTCAATACTATTTTTGAGACTTTTGAGTTATTATATATGTATGTATATATATGTGTATATATATAATTTCATCATCATCCTAGGCTTATCCCCAACTCTGCAGGATCAGGTAAATGAACTTCTATTAAGAGCCAAACAAACTATATATATGTACTCATGTATGGGCATTTAGAATTCTAGAATCTAGTAAAGCTTGGAAATTTTTATTAACAAGTGTCTCTTGCCTCAATGTTGTCTTTCTTAACTCGATGCAGCAAACATACCAAGGAATCTTCCCATTGAAATGCAATTATGATTCTTCCTTAATTGACAAAATTGTTGAATTTGGTGGTGCCTATAATTATGGGCTGGAGGTTGGTTCCAAGGCTGAACTTCTTTATGCCATTTCAAAGTTGTGCGCTAACAAGGATGCATTGCTTGTTTGCAATGGTTATAAGGTACTTTCTGTCTTTTGAGTAAAAATTTCATCATTCATTTAATTGTTTCATTGCTGAACATGAGCACTTGTTCTGCTGTTGACATTCTTCTGTCAGATTAGATCTCATTTCTTTTATTTTGTATCCAAAAGAAGAGAGATGACTTCCCTCAACTGTCTCTATTCATGATAAGATTTAGATACTCAATTTTTAATGCGCCATATATGATTTTTGTTTTAGCATTAACTTCTGCTAATAAAAACTGTTCCCCAACTTTGTTTACTGCGTAGTTGTTCTAAACAAGCTCCTCCTGGAAAAGACATCAATGCTATGGAGATTTTCTGGTTTCCAATTTGCCATAGTTTTAACTTTGATGAGGTTTAGTTGGTTTGTATTATTTGTGATTTGCGCTCTCAGGACCACATATTCAATCACAAGAATTCATAGTGAAATGTGCAGGTGTTGTGTAACAAGATAATGGCTGAATCTAAACTCCGTTTAAATATGAAATTAAAGTTTATGTGCAAGTGGGCAATATTCAATTTTAACGGTATCTTTTAATAATTTTTGTAGACCTTAATGTAGCATGTTCCAATTGAACTGTGACTTATGGGACACAAGCTACAAGTCTTTGCCAACAAGTTACATCTAAATATTTACATATAAGAACACAAACACACTCTTAATATTTAATTAAAAAATTTGAATTCTTCACTTCTTTATGCAACTTAAATAAATTTGCTTTTACTGATAATATTTCAACTTTCTAGGTTTAAGTTTTGTTTTTTAAATATATGTTTTACATGTTTTAGCTTTGAAGATTCTTTAAATCATTTATCTTGCATTCCTGATTCATCCGAATGCACATTTTTGCATTCCTCTGTCAGTCCCCAAAGTATTTCTTCTATTGTTTGTAGAACAACATTCTATCTCAGTATTACCTGATGCAGTAGAACCTGTAACTTGTATCTTATAAGTCAGAACCCTTAACCAATGAACTACATTTTACCAATATAACTGCATTCCCATCGTCATCATTATCCTAGACTTATCCCAACTACATGGGATTGACTATATGAATTTTTTCTCACTAGTCATTTTTACTAAGAGCCAAATAAACATTAATACCCAAATCTTACGTATCTTTATTTATGCTTATAAACCATGTACATTTAGGTCTACCTGTTTATTGTTTCTCCTCAACTTTAATGAAAAGACTTCTTCTAATAGGTGCATTCTTTGGTCTTCTTAGCACATGACTAAACCATCAGAGATTTCTTTCCTTAATCTTCTCATCAATAGGTACTAGTCCCAAACTTCCCCTTATAAGAGAGTTTTAGATTTGATCTTTCATAGTCACACCAACATCTACCTTAGCATGTGCATCTTTGCTACATGCATATGTTAAGTATAATGTTTTTTGATCAGCTAACAATTTGCACCATAAAGGATTGCAGGTCTAATTGCACTTTTGCAGAATTTTTCCTTCAACCTAGCAAAGATTCTTATATTACAAAGCATGACAGCTTTTGGCCATTCATACATCCTACTTCAATTCTTTTGTCATATCACTATTAATCTCACTGTCCATTTGAATAAATGACCCCAAGTATTTGAATTGCTTGCATTGAGTAACTTCTTGGTTTTGCATTTGAAGACTCCAAACATTGTAAACTATATTTATTTTTTAAATCAAAAACTCATATGTATTATCTTTTTAATTTTTTAAAGATAGTATTTTTATGTTTGATTTGCAGGATATTACATTTGATTTATTTAAATTTATTATCCTTTTCTAAACATGGTCATGATTTCTAAATTGCCTGACGGTAAGTGCACTATGTATCTGACATTTACTTTTACTTTTGGGTTTGGACAGTGCATGATTCTTTCACGAGGTTCTTCTCTAGGGAACTTGGGCCCATAAATTCTGATTGAATGACATTAATATAATGTATTTTGCCACATCAACAATGTTGTCAATTATATTAAATTTCTAGCAACCTGATTAGTGTATTTATATTTTTGAAATAATCTTATAACATTGTAATTAAATCCTTCTGGGATATGTCCTGAAATTTACACATTATAAAAAGTAGGAATCAAATTCCAAAATGCACTGATGTATGAAATCTGACCGACCAGCAGCGCTATTGGGTAAGTTACCCGTGATCTTTTGAATGTTTGCAAACTATTATTTTTAAAACATTGACAAAGAATTTCAACTTAGTTGATAGCTTGATATTATTGGTTTTATAAACATTAATAGAAATTTCAGAAACGTAATTGACCGAACATAAATGTCTAACAAGATATATAAATAGTTATCTCTCTGATCATCAGAACATATTAAAAATTCAGTTGCACCAAATGCTGATGGTGGCAAAATGGACATCTTGTTATATATCAGTTTGAAATATTTGATAATTGTTTCTGTATGAAGGGAGCTTTCAATGAGTTCTATGATTTCCTCATCAATACTTCAAATGTAAACAACTGCCATATTGCATTTTTGCAGGACACTGTCTACATTAAAAGTGCTTTGTTGGCAAGACGGCTGGATATGAAAGTTGTAATAGTTATTGAGCAGGTTCTTTATTCAAATTTCCGGTTTTTTAGCTAACCACAAGGGTATTACAAATTCCAAGCAAGACAATGTTATCAAGCTGCTATGTCATCAAGTTTTTAGTAATTTATTTTTTGCTCTCAAACTTTTCTGGAGCAGCTAAAGGAGCTTGATTTGGTAATAAGATTGAGCAGAACATTGAATGTTGAACCAATCATTGGACTAAGAGCTAAGCTCAGCACGAAACATGATAGTCATTGGGCAGAGACATCAGGTGACTCAGGGAAATTTGGTCTTAGTGCTACTAAGATCATTAACGTTGTGCATACGCTTAAAGAAGTAAGGCATTAGCTGGATTTTATTTTATTTTTCAGTTGATTTTCTACAGTCAGTATGCTAACAACGTCAATTGATGTGCAGGAAAAAATGTTACATTGCTTAAAATTACTTCATTTTCATATTGGTTCTCAGATACCATCTATTTTAGCCATAAGGGAGGCAATGCAGGAAGGCAGTCATATCTTCTGTGAATTGGTTCTGATGGGTGCCTCAATGGTTGCCTACTTAGCCAAAATAATTCTGTTTCATGCTTGGCGTTGTTTCTTTGATTTGTTTTTTTTTTTTTTGAGGTTAAAGTTTGACGCCAGATGTGTTGATTTATTTTCTTTCACAGAAATATATTGATGTTGGTGGTGGCCTTGGGATTGATTACCATGGAGTAAGAGATATTCCAAATTCATCATCGATTGACTACAGCGTGCAAGTATGTGTTAGTCTGTTTACAATGCATCCTTACTACTGGACATCATTGTTTTCTTTAAAATTTGTGGGCATGGAAAAAATTCATCTACCTTACTAACTCTGCTGAAATTTTAAAATTATATTTATAGTGTTATGCAAATGAAGTTGTTGCTGCATTGAAAAATGCATGCCTTTTTAAAGGTGTTAGCCATCCAATAATATTATCTGAGAGTGGTAGAGCTTTGGCATCACACCATTCAGTGATTGCATTCGATGTGCTAGGTGAGGAAAAACGGGTACAACCTGGATTTTCCAGAGACCTGGAAACCATTGTCAGTAAGGGTGTTCAAACATCTCCCAGCCTTTTTAAAGGTATGTTCAGTAAATTTTCACCTAACCAGTTATAGTTCTTCATGAAAGTATTATATTTCTCCTTTCTTAATATTAATTGATTAAGATGGAGCTTTTTGACAGTGACTGCAGTTATGTGATATGTCTTTAGGTACAGTTGTTCCAAACTGTTTGAATTTGTTTGGTTGCCAGACTGATATTAAGAATGGCTATATTGAGGCAGAGAAGCTAAATCAAGTGGTGCAGAATTTATTTAGGTCTGGTTTCCTAACACTTGAACAGAAGGCACAAGCTGAAGTATTTCATGATTCATGTTCATTGGATGTCCAGAAAGAGGAAGATTTATCAAATGATTTGGGGATCAAGTCCATACCCACAACATATTATGCCAACTTATCTGTTTTCCGATCTATTCCTGATTCATGGGCCATAAAGCAAATATTTCCCATAATGCCACTGCACCGGTTGTGTGAGAAGCCAGATGTAATGGCAAATTTTTCTGATTTGACATGCGACAGTGATGGAAAAATAGAGCATTTTATGGGTCCTTGCGGGACAGCTGAAAAAGTACTACCAGTGCACCCATTATTCAAGGGAGAAACGTACTTATTAGGATTGTTTCTCTCTGGTGTCTATCAGGTATTCCTTAAAAACTAATGGTCATGTTTGTTTTGAATAGCTTTTTTGTTTAACCTCCTAGGCATATGATTGGCTAAGAATGATCCTGTACAGGAAGCTTTGGGAAGTGCTCATAATCTATTTGGTAAGGTCAATGTTGTCAATGTAAGATTCAAAAGAAAGAGTGGAGATGGAGCAAACCAGACAAATGGCATAAGTTTGAAAAGAAGGTATTTCATTGAACAAATACTTCATGGTCAAAATTGTCAAGAGGTTTTAGAATCTATGCATCATAACACAGGTGCAATGATTGCCAACATTAAAAGAGAGGTTCAAGATGCTGTCAACAAGGGGCACATGTGCAGTGAGCAAGCTGAATACTTTCTTTCTAATTACAAAGAAAATCTAAAGTCTTATACATACCTTACAAGATAATTGAATCTGCTGAAACAAAATTTTTGTATGTGCTGCAAATTGAGATGGTATTAGTTAAACGTCGTTGTGCACTGAGATCTTCCATTTAAAATTTTCCAGATAAAATTTTCATGGTCGTTTATTTCATGTAGGTATTATGGATTCCTCTTTCTAGCACTACATGTCATTCAAGCTTTTTCTGAGATATGGTGCTACATAGGTCAATTGGAAAGGGTTGTATTTTCGCTTTCTAACTGCAGGATAGTTTTACTTTTCATGTAAAATTTGCCTGAGTCTCTGGCTAATTTGGTGGTGTAAACCATATAGTGTTGAGAAAATCTTAATTTGATAATGATTTTGAAGCTGAAATGGAAAGTCGACTTTGGTAATGGCCAAAGAAATTGTATTATTCAAACAATTTGCAACGGCAAATTTGAGAACATATGTTGTCATGTTTCTTCAATGAATGGATTTTTGTTAATGGTCGGGTAAATGTCTCAAGGGATGACAAAGTGGAAAAGGACTTAGGATGTTTGACATGAAATAGAGTTAAAAAAAAAAAAAAAACTTTTTCCCCTTTCTTGAATAGATCATTTGTAGTTTCTTACTTTAATAATTTGCTTTCACCTTTGCCATCAAATACTAGAGGAGATGCAAATAGGAATGATTTTGTCACAAAGTCTACGTCTTTGATAATGTTGTTGAAGGAACTCTAATTAACTCCTTTAAAGTCGGTAAATAGAGCTTCTTGTAGAGTTTAGTTGAAATCAAAAACTAAAATTTTATTACATTTATAGACTTTCTGGATTTATTTGATTGTATCATTTTGAAAATATCATTAGCAAAATTATGAAGTGTTCTTTGCAACATTGAAAACAAAACAACCAAATTTGTAATCGTAATATCTAATGTGTACAAATATAAGATTGATGAGTGGTGGAGTATCTAACACCAACTATACGAGATATGAGTGTTCACGCGCAATCCTGGTTGAACTCCATAGATAAGGCAATGTGATTATACTAGTAATTAGTTAACGTTGTCTTCCCATGTAAGTTAGTAAAAATCAATGCATATGGTTTAACTAATAGTGAGGTATATGATATTGATGTTATATTGGCCATTAGGCTTCTAGTAAACATGAAGTGAAAGTAAAGGTTTCTAAATCTAAGTGATAGTGAAATAAATCTAAACTAGCCTATGCGATAAGTAGCTCGTCTTGATCTTCTAGTCACACCTTGGACTTTGTGCAACTACTACTAGGATTACCAAGTACCACACTACTAGGCTTACCAAGTGATAGTACTACTAGATTACTAAGTATTTACACTTACGTGCTCAAGATCAGTTGTACTCATTTCACTTAACAACATTAAAAAGTAAATTGCAAGTAATTGTAAATATAATTATGAAAATAGTAAATAGTAAACTAATTGGAAACAAAAATAAAACTAGGTGTTGTTGCAATAATGTAGAGTAATCTTGATCTTTATTGTTGGTCATGCAATGCGTCCAAGCACATCACACTCGAATAAAGATTTTGTTCAATTACAAAATATCACACTACGGGCACACACTACTAAGTACTAAATTTAAGAAAACAAATTGAAAGAATTCTATTACTATGCTAACAAATCTACTATGGATCTGTGTGCCTAAGTGCTATTTATATAGGTTGGCATGCACCCCACCATATCATTTATATGATAACAGATGCTAAGATACAATAATGTATCTATGACATCGTAGATATGATATCATAACTATGATATTGTTGCCTTAAAATTTTTGGATTTATCATACCCCCACGATTGATTGAAAACTCGTTCTCAAGTTAAAACAAAATGAGGATGGAGTTTCTTACAAAATTTGAAGGTAGATTTATATGACACTAACTTCTATATACATGAATCTCTAGTGCCACAGTGGAGTTTACAAAAATGAACACATGACATGACAACTTTCACGAAAAATGAAAAACAAAATCTAGTAAGTTTGAGTGTAGCCTTATGTTGTTTTAGGCAGAGGTGGCTCGATATGTTCCACAGACATGGCAGTTGCAGGAACATTTGATTGGCTTTAATGTACCATGCCACAAACTATCATCTCTCTTCTTCAAAAGCTCTAACCTTTTCTTTGAGTTCATGGTAGTCTGTTAATCTTCTGGCCAAATATGTTGCTACATCTTTTTTTCCCTGGTAGCTAGCCTTAACTACTTCTAGTTCTAAGTTTGCTACTTAAAGTTTCTATAGAGCATCTTTTCGATTTGCAAACTCTTTCTCATATAAAGCATAAGTGGCTGCTATTTGCTGTTATAGCTCATTTTTGAGCCTGCCTACTATTAACATGGCCAAATTAGGATAATGAAGGTTTGCTAATAACATGTATTTTTTAAAGTCTTCTATCTACATATCTTTATTTTTCATTTTTGCTTGATAGGTTTAGGCCATGCTATCCAAGATGGATTGCCAATCAGGATTTTGTACTATAATAGAACTAATTTTGGCCTTTGCCATCTGGATCTCTTTCTCATTTACCTGTTTATACATGCCCACTTGGTCTCAAAAGTGTTCTTTGAGCCTTTTATGATTTTTGACCTCATTTAGCCATGAGCTGATTTCAATAGCTAATTTTTGTCTAATGATGCATACCTCTTTCATAGAGAAGGTTCTATTTTCTCTTGTGAGGCGGCTCATATCTTGGTTGACCCTCATTAGTTGCTCTCTCAATTGATGGATACTTTCTTTTAGAGTGTTTTTCTACTTTTTTATTATGGTCAACCTCATGTTGTTTATAGCGAGTTGTTTATTTTCTTTGGCATGGGCATATGATTGGGCTTTGGCTATTGAAGCATTCCATACTACCTTTTTTTTCTCATCTACTATGTCTTCATTGTTCTTAACGAGGAAATTGATCTGCTTAGTTTTGAATTATGCTATTTGATTTGGTGCTATTAATTAAGTTGGATCTCTTTTTTATGCTCTTAGGGCTATAAGCTCTTCTTGTAATTGGCAAAGCTCATTCTTAGCATGCTCTGTCTTAGTTTTGGCCATGATTAATTTTTCCTTGGTGGTAGTTAATTCAGATTGTGTTGTAGTGACATCACTAGGAATATCAAAGAGATTTATCATAACTTGTCCTATTTGCAATAGTCTATCTAACACATCTTCATGTTCTGTAAGAGTCATAGAGGTACCAGCTATCATTTAAGTATCTTTAATTTCAGAAATATTAGTTGCTGGCACAACAGGTATATTAAATGATTCTTTGATGTAATCTGTGATCACTTCTATAGCTCTTATTGCATCATGGTGTTGCATGACCACAATTGTGGTCTCTCCTCATGATTTAAGCATCACTTGAAATGATGCGGTGTTCTTGGAAATTTGTTGTGATGATCGGGCCTCTCCTCTTGATTGCAACAATATTTGTCCACTGGCAAGATTGGTTGAAATGGTCGGTCTTACTGCATCATCAATAACTTTGAATAGAGTGACATTTTCTCTACTTCCCCAACTGATAGTTTCTGCATTTTGTTGCAGATAACTCATTGAAGGTCTGTAGTTTTGTGGCGGTGGTGGTGGAACTTGTGGTTGTTGCTACAGTTATCCTGTGGTTTGGGTAGTCTCCTCAATGCTTGGTTGTTCTTCTAATTGGTCCTTTTTGGGAGGCACTAGCTTGAACATTTTAGCATAAGAAGCATTTTGTGCCTTTGTTAATGCATTTTTTATATACCCTAGGATGCTAGCTCGTTTACATAACTTTCCAATAAGGTAAGGGAATGGAAGTGTTAACTTCCCTGCCTTCTTCTCTTCGAAGCACCTTTCAATTTCTGTGAAGTAGAGGTGAGTGATGTTTGCATTAAAGTTTTTCATTAATATTGCACTCCCTTGTGTCACATATATAGATATTTGATTTAATCTCTTAGTAGGAAACATGTGATAAGTGCCAATTTTGAAATAGATCTTTTCTTCTGCAGTCAATTCACTATACGACCACTGCAACCATAGCTTCCTAGCATCTATGTCAGATCTAGTTGATATTTGTGCCACCTCTGTAAAGTAGAGGTATGCGATGTTTGCATTAAATTTTTTCATTAATATTGCACTCCCTCATGTCACATATGTAGATATTCGATTCAATCTCTTGGTAGGAGACATGTCATAAGTGCTAATTTTGAAATAGATCTTTTCTTCTACAGTCAATTCACTGTATTCTTTATCTTCCTTGCTGTACGACCACTGCAACCATAGCTTCCTAGCATCTATGTCAGATCTGGTTTATATTTGTGCCACCTTTGCTCCTTGATTGGACACATTCAATACCTTTGTGATTGCCTTAATTGAGCAAGATACCGAGATTCCTTCAATTTTCATTATAGCATTAGCTTCTTGATTTTGCCAAAACTAGAGTGTTTCTCCTAGATACCATTCTCCATTATTTGTTAGAGTAGTCCACAAAGGAGATGACTAAAGTTGGGCTTTAACAGCTTCTGGAGAAAATTCCAAAAATGGACAAAAGTTGAGTTTTGTAATTACTGTTGACATGATGGATTTTTCCTAAATAGCCTAAAGGCATTCAATGTGAGTTGCTGTCCTTGGATAGGCATTGGTGGAACATCTGCTTTTGCTTAAGCAGATTGTTTTGTGGCAAGAGCTTGTTGATGAATGCTGAAGGGTTGTGCTTCTTGCTCTCTTTGTTCTACTTACATGTTTTGCTCACTTGCTTGTCATCTTCCATGGCCCTGTGGTTTTTTGCTTGATGGTCAAGGAAGTTCTCCTTATGCTCCTCTGTTTGGGGCCATCTACAATCAATCAAGGTTCGAAATTACTAGAATGTTCTCAAAAATGAGCAAAAATTTAATACCTTACTCATACCCTTAGTTATGTTAAGTTCCTAGTTCATTATGATTGTAGAGTTAGAAAATGTTCAATAACAACCCATTAGTACTTTAAATGAATGGCATGATTAATTAGAAGTCTTCTTAAAGTTGTTTTGGCCTTAACATGAGTGATTTACTTTAAAAATTCTTAATATGTTTTCTTATACTTACCCCTATAATGCCTTCTGGTTGTTAGCAACTTCAGAACAATTGACTTAGATATCCCTTACTAGCACCCCCATGACTAAGGTGATCACTTTGGGATCATGTAGATTTGAAAATCATGCAAATCGTGGCAATAATGAACAAGTTATGGGCATTAGAAGTTGAAGTGTCACAGCTCTTAGCTACAAAGAAAAATTGGTAATAACTCCCTTCTTATGAAATTCAGAAATGAAAAATTTTTCTAACTCCCCCACACTATATATACGTTTTATGTGTGCGATATTGTAAACATGACATCATAGATGCAATATCATAGGTGCCTACAATATTGTAGATATGATGTCACCATAGAAAAATCAAAATTTCTGAATGTTTTTCTTGGAAAAAAAATTAAGTCCCATAGGATAGTTGGAAGATATGCATCATGTTAAAAGGGTCTTGATATAGAGATGATGTTTTAGTTGTGAAGAATAAGCATTGAAATTATATGATTAAGGAATCTTGGATGAGGAAAGTATATGAGGTATTGATGGGATGGATGAGAAAGACAACATTATTGTGTTATTAGAATAGATAGTGTGAATGATATGGGAAATATTTATTGTTATTTATTAGAATGATAAGTGCCGGGTACCCCTACATCCAACCATATGAATCACAAATGTTCACGCATAATTTAATCAAATTTCATGGATGGGACTAGTGTTGGCATCTAGATTATTAAGCATTGATCGTAGGACGCTGTATTCTCACTTGGACTAGTGGTAGCTTTGTGATGTATGGTTTAGTGCAAAGTGAGGCATATGATAATTAATGTTGTTAGGCCTTCTATACTCTTAGTTGTAAACATGATGAAAATTGAGAATAGAAATCTATATCTAAGTAATGATAGTAATGTAAATCTACTCTAGCCTAGAGCAATGAGCATCCAGTCTTGGCTTACCGTACATGTCTTATGTTCATGTAACTATTATTTGGTTATCAAGCATTATGCTACTAGATGAACCAAGCTATAACACTACTGGGATTACCAAATGATTACACTTAAATGCTTGAAACCAGTCATACTCATTCCACTTTACTAATGAACAAGAAAGTAAAGTACTTGGAAATGTAAATGATTAAATTAAGAAAACAATAAAAAACTATGCTAAGTAAAATACTAAAAATAAGTGGATGCTGCAATGATGAAAAGCAAAACATGAACTATGCCCAAGTATACTTCACTCGAATAAATATTCCGTACAACTGCTCAACACCACATTGCGGGCATCCACTCTATCGCTAAAATTACAAAAACAAATTACAAGAATCTACCTAAGGATGAAATGAAAGTTCTTTGGATCCATGCACCCAAGTGTTGTATTTATAGGCTGCACACATCTTGTGATATTAGATCTATGATGACATAACTTGAGCTATAATATCAAATATGCAACATCATAGATACGATATTGTAGTTACGATATTGCTAGTGAACAAAAATTGACATTTTGTCAAACAGATGCAATATAGCATTAGTGATATCCCAGCCAATTGATGATTCATCATACCCCCATGACTGACTAAAAACTTATCCTCGAGTGAACAAAAGGAGGAACAAGTTCCTTATAAAATATTGGGAAGGTAAGGGATTATTGATTGACTCTAACTACTCATTGACTTTGAGTGTCACAATGGTGTGTACAAAAAATGACATAGCTACATGACAAAACAAAAAAAAATAAAAATTTGAAGTGACTTGATGTAGTTCATATTTTGGGGGGTGATGGCTCTTCCATCAGCTTCTTCTCTTTGTCGTCAAGCTTTTGGAAAGTTTCTCCTCTTCTGTCCTTGTCTGCTTTTTCCATATGTCCTTTCTATTGAGTATGGCATAAAGACTCCAATTTTTGCTATAGCATCAACCTATTTTTTCTACTAGAATTGGTAAGTTTCTCCTAAGTTCCATTCATCACTGTTGGTTAGTATGGGCCATAATGGAGATGCTTGGAGCTCCATCTTCATTATGTCTGAAGAAAATTCCATAAAGGGACCAAAATTTAGTTCCATGATGATTGTGGACATGATCAATCTTCTTGGATGACCTAGAGGCAATGTGGTGATAGTGTGAGTCATTGTCCTTGTTTAGGTGCTTGTGGAATTTTTGCCACTCCTTGGGATGAGTGCTTTGGAGTAGGAGTTTCTTGATAAATGCTATATGATTGAACCTCCTTCTTTGTGTGTTTTTCTTGTCAGGCTTGTTCCACTGCTTGGCCTCTCCCATGGCCTCTTACTCCTTTACTCCCATGTTGTGAAGGTCCTCCTTCTAGTATCCTCTTCAAGGCCATCTACAATCAACAAGGACTTGAAATTATTAGGGTGTTCCTATCAATTCTTAATAGTTCTTTACCTTGCTCACACCCTTGGTTAGATCAAGTTCTTATCTTATTATGATTGTAGAGTTCGAAAAATTTTCAAAAAGGAACTCATCAAGTGTTATATCTTCTAGTTACTTATGACCTTCTATCATTTTCCTTGCTTATTATGGCCTAAAATAGTTGTTATGGTCTATTAGGAGTATTTCTTGAATCTTTCTGGCCTTAGTTTGATTGATTAAATTTAAGATTCTTATTATCTCTCTATGCTTACCCTTTATAATATCTTTCAGGTGTTAGGAATTTGTGGCTCAAATTTTCAAATTTTCATTTGCTTATATTGCACAATGCACCTTCCCATGATTAAGTTGAGCGCTTCAGGATCAATAGGAGTGAAGAATTTTGGAAATTGGAGCTATGAGGGCAAAGTTATGGCCTTTGAAAGCTAGTGTCCAAGAGTTTTGAAACTTGTAAAAAATGGATCAAATGGAATATTTGGAAGATGTAAAGCTTATCTAGAGGATCATGGTCATTAATGATGCACAGTTTTTAAAAATTTGGCATTCAAAGTTCATGAAAAAGGAATCTCTAGTAGTGAAAGTTTATTGTATGGATAGGAGATGGGTAATGAAGTTATGATGTATAGATGAATTATTATATGATATGAAAAGTTTATCAGATGTTTCAGAAGGCACAAGATGATGTGGAATTGCTTGCCAAGTATAAAATACAAGAGTTATACAAGTGGATCCTCCCCAAAGTAGGCTCTAGCCCTTAATGCCTTTGTATGACCATGCTTAAAAGTGTCCATAGGCACTCAAGGAGTTGAACGTAAGACATATTTATTTAGCAAAAAACACATGTTAGTGTCACTGGGTTGGGAAAATAATGCTATATTATATGAAACCACAAGTTATGATTAAATATATAGTGAGGTGAGATGGACTGTAGAAAGGATTGTTGAAATCGGGACATGAGGTATCTTACCATAGGCATAATGAATTCTTGTGTGTTACTGATGGTTAAAGTAACTATTAGCCTTTTTGTCCAAGATTCAAACCAATTCAAAACCACTTTCTAGTGACATCACATTGTTTCATCCTAAGAGTTACAACCGTAAGACTACCACTGTTGCAAGGAGTATTACCACTTGGTGTATATTTTATTTTTTAGATTCCTAAGAAGCCACCTACCTTCAAGCATGGGTAACATGTCTTTCTAGTGGGACCCCCAGAAACTTATTCTATGCATGAGTTTTATTTTTATTTGTGTCAACCTTACCAAAGGACTACCTTCAGGCATGGGTAACATGTCTTTTCAGTGACATGGTAAGGCAACACTTATTGTACTCTTACTTCCATTTTTCATTAGATCTACAAGGATATACTACTTCCTTAGCAATAGGATAGAATTCACAATAATAATCCAAAAAGAATCCACAAGTCCCCTTGATGTTACACCCTATTCATTCCCACTTGGTTCTTCACTTTTCGATCCAAGCATAATGATCACAAGTATATTCTTAGTTGTATGATGGAAAAGAATATCATCATGGCCATGGTAAGAACCTCTTATTATGGAATGGATGGATGGGTGGTATGGTCTCATTGTACAAATAATCAGTCCTTTATGATTTGATAACATAGAAAAATCTTCATCTTATTGGACTACATACTGCCTTTATTCAATTTTTCTTATTAACAATCAAAATTATTTACAAAGGGTTTAAAAAAAATTATAAAAGAAAATGAAAAAGATAGTAAAAGTTGTGAAAAGTATAAAGAATGAAAAATGTTAAAATAATAGAAAATGTGAAAGAATCAAAAGATATTAAAGAATGTTAAAAGTTTAAGAAATGAAAAGTATTAAAGAATGAGAAAAAGTCAAAAGAATTGTAAAAAAAATAAAATGAAAAAGCACTTATTAATTTTAGAATTAAAGTAAGGTATCTCCTCCACGACTATAGACTTGGGTGAGTGTTTGAAAAATGTTCCCTAGATCTCCTAGGTCATACAATATAGGTGATTCACCTACCATCTTTAGTGATGTGACTTTTTGATTATTGTCCCATTTGACTTTGATGGTAGTGGAATTATGATCAACTAAGACCTTATTTTCCTTTCCTATTGGTGTATGATCATGGTTTATTGGTTTCATTTTAAGGTTCTTAGTTGGAGTCATTTTCTTAGTTTGGGAATTAGTAAGCAGTTCATATGTTTCCATGCATGTTTTGGACCATTGAAAGTTCTCAATTGTTGACCACTGGGTGTATTTTGACTTAGTGATCCCTTCTCTCTCTTGTGCACACACTTTTTTTTTCCACATTTGTTGTGGATTGGTATAATGACTATGTTGACATTCTAGAAGATCAGTCCATAATTGCATCCTTCTTTTTTAGTAGTAATGCATGGAATTTCTTGTCTCTCCACAATGATAGGTTTATCTATTATATTTTGCATTGGAGTGGTAATGGGTGTTGGCTCTTGGGTAGGATTGGGAGACATTGTTTTGGTGAGGAAGGGTGTTGCACTTGGTTGGCCTTGTGTTGGTTTTGATGAGCTAGTAGGTCTATGATTTTTTTGCTCATGTGTGGAAACTATCCTAAAGAAAGGACATTTTCAAGACTTTTGTAAGATCTACTAACATTATCATTTACTTGTATGTTCATAGCACAAGTGACATTCTTTCGTTGATGCTGTGGTGCTAATCCTTCTTGTGTTGTTGGTGGTGACATATGGTGGAGGGAAGTATGAGAATATTGAGGATGTCATGGAGGATAAGATGTTTGAGATGATGATCCCACAAGGGATGTTACGGATCAATGATATTCAGGAGAGTGGTAGTAGTGATTTGAGGTAGAGAAAGTAGAACCATATGGAGAAACATGTTGTTGAACAGAGTAGTCATATGGGTTTGGTTGGCAATAAGGGTATTGCTGGTTTGTTGATGGCATCCCCCAAAACTGTGGGTTTTGCCACTATGTTTGATAGTAGTTTTGAGGTTGATAAGAATTCCTACTAGGATAGTATGGTTGGTTGTAGGACTATTTATAATTACCTTGTAAAAAAGGTAATTTCCTAGGCATTTGCTTTTGTACAAACTTGGGATTCAAAGAAAAAGCCCAATACTCATGTAGATGTAACATGATTGAGAAATAGCCCTTTGGATGATCATATAAGTAGATGTCACATCCATCATCCTCTTCTATGGTTGAGTTTATAGCATCTTCTTCTACAACCATTTTCCCTGTTTGTTGATAAGTATAGTGTTCAAATATGTATAGTGTTCACTCTTGTTGTTATGAATACTAAATTTTGCCATGTATTGTAATGATGATCTGTTCACATGTCACCCTATCTACCATTAGTGTCATTCAAGTTAATAATCCCATACCTTCACAATATTTTGTAAGGAACTTGAGGATAAATTTTCATTTAGTCATGGGGGTATGATGGGACGAGATATCGCATGGGCCATGATATTGCATATGCGATATTGCGTCGACCCCTGCGATATTGCATACATGATATCGTAGCCTATCGCCTTGTTTATAAATAAGAGGTAGCTTTCCCTTGTTTCCTCATCTAGATCTAGATCCTTAGCTAAACTTTGGCAATTTTACCATTCCAGAGATAGAATAATTTCCATGTGCCCGCAGTAGGAGTCTCAAAGTGAACGGATCTTTATTTGAGCAAATTGTACCTGCGCACACATTTGTGTACAGGAATAAAGATGAACTTTTTGATAAACCTTGTAGTGCATGGACTAAGCTAATTAGGATTTAATTAATGTTAAATGCTTCCTTAGATAATTAATCTCTCTGAACCCTCAACTCCTAGTTAAGTGCATTCAATACGATCGCTTCGAGCACGTGTGCTACTCTTGGTAACCCAGTAACAAATAGTGTTTGGTAATCCCAATAGCGTTGCACTGGTTCAAGGTGTGTATGGTAAGTGGGAACAGATACTGATGCTAGGATGATTAAAGCTTAGTTAGTGAAAGTTAGTTACGTAGTCTCTTCATCCTTTCCTCTCTTAGCATAGGCGATAAAAAGATAAAAGAAATAAAAATCATATACCTCAGACTTACTTAACCATACAATCGTGATAATACAAGTAAGTCTAGGACGACAACGATTGGTTAACCTTAAGTGTTCCATAAGGCGCGTAAGCACTTAGTCCTTGGAGTTTGACCGGATCATGCATTTAACGCTCGTATTTATATGATTGAGTGTAGGGGTACCTCGCCACTCATCAGGTTGGTTGTAGGACTATTTATAATTACTTTGTAAAAAAAGGTAATTTCCTAGGCATTTGCTTTTGTACAAACTTGGGATTCAAAGTAAAAGCCCAATACTCATGTAGATGTAACATGACTAAGCAATAGCCCTTTGGATGATCATATAAGTAGATGTCACATCCATCATCCTCTTCTATGGTTGAGTTTATAGCATCTTCTTCTATAACCATTTTCCCTGTTTGTTGATAAGTGTTCCTACCTATTTCTTTATTCTTTTTCCTCTTCTTTCTCTATTCACTATATTCTTGTTGTGTTATTCTCTCCTCTATGGTTTTCACATAGGTCATAAATTTGTCATTTATCAACTCCCACATCTTATCTATCCTTACTTCAATCTCAACAATAGCATTTTCTATTAGCAAGGTTTGTTGTAAAATCAACTCATCAAGAGCTTCCTCTTTTTCCTTATCTTACATATGGACTTCTCTTGTTTGAAGAGTTGAGTCTTGGTTATATTTCTTAATACTTTCCCTTTTACATAGCTCTCCTTCTTCTTTTGCCATTTGTTTAATTAGCCTTTGTATTTGATGGACCTTTAATTTAGATAATCACCCTTGGGCATAGATCCCAAGGATCTTTTTCATTTGATTATGATGACCATCTATGATGTGGAGAAGCTACTCTTTTTTAGAGAAATCATGACCTGGACTTCTATGTAGTAGTGAATAGTATCTATCCAAGGCCACATCCAAGGATTCATGTTGTTCTTGCTTCCATCCTTGAATTTGTTTTCTTAGGTTCGACACTCTTACATAAGTTTGGTATTTCTTGTTAAAGAGTTCCAGCATTATGGACCATCGATGGATTGAATCTAGTTCCAATGATCTATACCAACTTTTAGCTTTATCAACTAGTGTCCTAGGAAAGAACTTAAGCTTTGCCACTCACTCTTGATGTTCTACAAGGTGCAGGCATCATGGAAGGCATGTAAGTGATGTTGTGGATCAAAGTTATAACCTCCAAAAAATTTAGGGATGTTATTCATATTAAGCCTTTTAATGCAATCTTTCCTTTGATGCTAGTGGGGTATTCTAACTACCTTTGTTATTTGCATCATGATCCTAGTAGCCAACAAGGGTTCATCATCATCAAACATGTCATGGTGATGATTTCTATTTCTATTTGTCTGATCATGATGATTTTTTTCATGCTCACACTATCGATCTTATCTATTTTTATTTCTATCTTTGTCTTGACCCCTTAGCATATCTCTATTTCTATACCTACATTCATCTTCATCAGAACTAGACATGGAAGAGGAAGAGGAAGATGGAAAACTGGGAGAATTGCCATGGCTCATATATCTCTTCCTATAGTCCCTTGATTTATCTTTTGAAAGTTTCAAGGAGGTCCTAGGCCTTGAGGCCCTCCTTGTTCTAGGAATTACTTCATCTCCTCTAGAATTATCTGCATTGGTTGAATGTAGTCTTTGAGTGTAGTAAGGGTCTAAATGAGCATAGGAAACTCTTGCTTATTGTTGCTTACTCCAATTTTCCACAGTATAGGTCCTATTATATCTCCTACTAGTGTTTTCATCATATGATGCATTATTGGTCCTATGTGAAGAAGACATGGTTTTAACATGTGTGACTTAATATTTTCTAGAAGATAAATCATTAATACCTTAACAACGATTGTTTTTGATACAACTAAGCTAGATAACTAGCACCATCCTTAGCAATGACACCAATGATGAGTGATGGGTACCCCTACATCCAGCCATACTTATGAGCATTAAAGTGTGATGTCAATGGGCCCTCATTGATGCTGCCTCATCAATGGTACCCCATCGACGAGGCCTCGTTTACATGGTGTTGCCCTGTCGATGGGATGCTACATCTACAAGGCCCTGTCGATGTAGTCTTGTAGCAAAAACTATAAATACAAGCTTCCAGCTGTGTTTATACGACATCAAGTCATAGTAGTAGTTGAACTCTTGGAGTTTTGACATTTGAAAGTTAGAATATTTTCCTGAGTGCTCGCAGTAGGAGTCATTGAGTGTATGGATATTTATTCCAACACTATTGTACTTGAGCATGATAGTGTATGTAGTAATAAAGTTGAGCTTCTTGATAAACCTTACAACATGCTAGATAGTTTAGATGTTTTATTCATGCATTTAATGTTTTTAGTTATTTATTGAATCTTTCTTAATAATTAAGCTAATTAAGTGATTAAGTGAGATAAGCTAAATATATTAAACACCTAAGTATGACTGCTTTGAGCGTAAACACATGTTCGCTTGGTAATCCCAGTAGCATTATTTCTTGGAACACCCAGTAGTGTAGCGCTTGATAACCCAGTAGGGGAAACGTGGGTTTAGGACGTGTATAGAAAGTGGAATTGGATGTTTATGTTAGGAATAGTTAGAGATTAGTTAAATAGTTATATTAAATTAGTTCTCAATTTACTTCATCTCTCTCTTTTAGTATCAAAACCATAAAAGATAAAATAAAAAAAATCATATGCCTTGATAAAATATTACTTTACAGTGTAATTGGGAAGACAATGAACAACCATTAGGGCAAGGTTCACTTCTTAGAAGACTATTGTACTAGAAACTAAAGAGTCCATGGAATTTGATCAGATTGCGCGTGAATGCTTCATGATTCGTATGGTTGTGTGTAGGGGTACCTCTTCACTGCTCATCATTGGCACTGTTGCTGGCGACTCTATTTTGTTAAAACATGTGCTATTTAGGCTTAGTGAATATTATCAATATCATTGGAAAAACCCCAAGATTGACATCATTCTCAATTATATAATCACAAAAGCACATAAGTATTTTATTTATTTACAAAATGCCTTATTCTTCTCGCAAGCGTGATGATGTTAAACCACTAGCTCCTCAAGAGTGCAAAGTGATATATACTCATCTAGATGAGTATGTGCCTAATTTCACCTTCATCCTACATCAGGATGAGCAACTGCGATGAGATGATATGGAAGGAAACATTGTAATGCCTCCCAATTGATCTATGCTTGTGATGCTACTTCAAACTCTTAAGAAGTTAGGCATCCATGATCTTTAAGAAAAGTATGTTGTGCATGACTACAACTATTGGGACTATCATCCTACTAAAACACAACATAGGCGAGATGGACACTAGGGGAAGCATCATGAGTTTATGAAGGAAAAATAGTTCACTAATCCCTTATTCCTATTGAACCAAGATGATAATGAGGACCCTTCCTCAAGGGGCTCTAAACATGAGAATTCTCAGCCCCTTGTTACTAGTGATGAGGGTGTGGCCCTGAATCTACAATTCACAATTAACAATCCAGTTTCATGAAAAAGATGGTAGTGAAGTCAAAGGATCAAATAAGCATCAAGATAATAAGAAAACCGATGAACGTGATCATGATAACCAAAGGGGAATTAGCAGATACCATGGTGGTGGCAATCCTCCTCCCTCTTCGTCCTCTTAATCTAAATATTTTTCTTCTTCTTCTTTTGGTTTTGAAAGATTCTGTAAAAGGAATAATCATGATGGAGGTGAGTAGAGGGGCTATAATACTAATTGCCATGTCCACAATAATCAAAGGGATAATAGAGGACATCATCAACAATAATGAAATAATGATGATGTTGAGCCTTTGTTGGCAACTCGAAGTATGCTTAACATTGTAGAGGTAGTCAAGATTCCAACTAGGAATGTGTAAGATTGTTAGATCAAGTGCTTAGACATGAACAATATCCCAACATTTGAGGGGGATATAACTTGGATTCGTAGAACCATCTACAAGCCTTTCATGATGCTTGTGTCTTACAAAACATTGAAAATGATTAGTAGAAACTCAAACTCTTTCCTAGGACATTCATTAAGGAAGAAAAAATCTGGTACTAGTCCTTGGAGTTAGAATATATTTGCTGATGTAGTACCATGTTGGAACTATTTAATGACAAATACAAGATGTACTCCAGAATGTCCAACATGAGAAGGAAAATCCAAGACTAGAAATAAGGAATACATGAGTCCTTGGATGCTATCATGGGCAGATATTATTCTCTCTTACATCGATCCCTTGGCCATGGTTATTCTTAGAAAGAACAACTCTACCACATCATAGATGGGCTTAGAGTAGAAACCAAAAAAACTCTTGGGGTTTATTCTTAAGGGTGACTATTCAAACTAAGAGCTCATTAGATATAAGGGTTGATAGAGTAAGTACAAAAGAAGAAGGTGAGTTGCAAAAAAGGAAAAGTGTAGAAGAATATAATAGGAATCCTTCCATAATGAAAAGGAAGGTCTAATTTTGTGATGAGGAGGAGTCACCACTCGACAAAGTGGTGAATAGGAAAACCTTGCTCGTCCAAAAATCTATTTATGATATTTCAGCAAAGGTTGATAAATTATGGGACTATTTAGAGAAAAAATTCAAAATTTCTATGAAGATTGCTGAAGAATCCAAAGAGTGGAAGATTGATTGTGATCGTAGGAGGTGGAAAGAAGCTGAACAAGCCTACCAGAGAGGGAAGGGTAAAGCTGCTGTAGTAGAAGAAGTTGTGGAGATAGACTCTAATGATGATGTTGGATGTGACATTTATCAATATGAACATCCTAAGGGATGTTGCCTTGTGGTGTTATACTTATAAGAGTTTGGGGTGTGTGTGTTGAATCGTTAACTAGCACGGAGGTAAGCTCCCAGACGATTGCCTTATCCTTAAGGAAATTCAAGGCAGTTCCACTAGCAACAACAAGCTTACTACCCAAGTGGAGATCCACCATAACCATATGAATAATATTAATAGTGGCACCAACCATAGTCATGGGGAATGTCATCGCTAGGACAACGGTACCCTTATAGATAGCCAGATCCATATGGGTGCTATGTTTAGCAACCTATTTCTCCACAAAGCTCTATAAGCCATGCCTCATTCCAACATCACTATTATCGTCCAAAGTACCATCGAACTCATTCACCATCTACTTGAGGGAAGCATCCATATCCATACCACACTCCACATCTATCTGCACACATCCATCTACCCTTAACCTAGTTACCTCCTATGCCATCCATGCAGGGCAAAATTCTTCCACAATTGCAACAACGAAATGCTACGAGGGTTGTACATTCAAAAATAGCCTTCCAGCTGAGTGGTTTAGATAATTGATCTAGGAAATGACCTTTTTTCAACCCAAAAATCCTCCCAAATCCTCACAACCTAATGTAGCTAGCCGTCCTATATCTCCAACACTCTCATCCTCTGCATCAAACACATTTAAGTACCCTTCAAACCAAATGCTACTTTAGATCCATACTATGATGTTAACTCATGCTATTTTTTATTGGATCAAGGTTGGAAACATTCCCATGAAAAGATCTAACTCGGGAAGTTCTCTCATTTACTTATAGATCACTAGACATGAGCCACGCAAGGCTCTTCTTGATTCTATTTCTGGTGTCAATCTCATTTCCCATGACATGTACAAGGCCTAGAACCTACCACCTCTTAAGAAGAGTAAAATTTATTTGGAATTGGTAGACCAGTTAATCACTGTTCCCTTGGGATTGGTGGAGGACATTATAACTATAGTTTGTGGATGGTCTTATCCTGCCAATGTTCTAGTGATCAAGGTAGAAAATTACAAAGGCAACTTCCCCATCATTATGCGAAGGGCTTGGTTAAGCACAATTGATGCACAAATGGGCATAAGGGACCTCTCCTTGGAGATCTCTATGGAGAATGAATTTGGATGACTAGAGAAGAAGCATGTTCCATGCATTGTGTACAGTAATAATGGGTGCAATTGCATGTAGAAAATCTAGTTCATTAAGAGTACATTCATTAAAGTATACAATTAGTGTGCATGAGAAATTGATATCCAAAGGTGCCTATACATAGTAGCCACAAAAGAGGACATCTAATGGCTAACAACTAACTCTACTAACAGCACACTATGCATGGAACCTATTGAGAGCTTGACATGTGCTTATGTTGAGGCATGGATGAACTTGAGCAAGTTCATCACCTTTGATGATGAAGATGATGATACTTGTTGATCAAGAGCCTCTAGAATTAAAAAATCTACCAACCAGGATAGAGTATGCATTTTTAAATAATGGTAAGCTAATTATAATCAATGCAAATCTTACTCTTGAATAAAAAGACAAGTTGTTGAAGGTGGTCAAAAAATGGCCAATAACTTTTGCTTGGTCATATCCCTAACTAACAAGAATTGTTTCAAGGACATGCTACCATCGTATCTACATTAACCCAACCATGAAGCCAAGAAGGCAACCATAGAGGTATTTGAATTCAAAATTAAAGTGGATCATCAAGGAAGAAATAGAACAACTCCTCAGGGTGGGGCTCATCTATCCCATTGTGGATAGTGAGTGGGTTAACCCACTCGTAATTATGCCAAGGAAAGATGGCAAGTGGTAGGTCTGCATCGACTTCAGGTTGTTGAACATGGAAAAATTTAAAGATCATTTTCCATTGCCATTTGTGGACCAAGTGTTGGACACTATCTCTGGGCATTGCTATTATAGCTTCTTAGATGGTTATAGTAACTATAACTAGATCCAGATCATGCTAGAGGATTAGGCCAAGACAACATTCATAAGTCCCTAAGGGACTTTCGCATATTGCAAGATGTGATTTGGTTTGTGTAATGCCCTTACAACATTTCAATGCTTGGTTCTTAGTATTTTTCAACATCAGATTGGTACCAGGGTAGAAGTTTTTATGGATGACTTCTCTACCTATGGGACTACATTTGAGCAAGCCCTGGATCACCTTGAGCATGTATAAAAAGATGTGTTGAAACAAACCTTAGGCTCAATTGGCAAAAAAGAAATTTAATGGTTCAGGAAGTTATAGTAGTAGGGCATAGAATTTCTTAGGTAAGGATTAAGGTAGACTCAAAAAAGATAAGGATCATCCAAGGAGTTACATATTAATTAGAGATAGTCAAAGATGTCTGATCATTCCTTGGACACACTGGCTACTATTGGCAATTTATAGAGAAATTCTCTAGGATGGCAAAGTCATTAGTTGAGCTTACAAAGAAAGATGCTGCATTCATTTGGACCAAGGAGTGTGAACATGCATTCCAATATTTAAAGGAGAAGCTCATAGAAACTCCAATTCTATGAGCACTAGATTGGTCTAGACCATTTCATATAATGATGGATGCATCTAATTATGCCTTGGGATTCATGCTTACATAGTTGGATGATAAGAAACATCCATATTACATCTACTACACAAGTCAAAGCATTGCAAGTGCATAGTTGAATTACACCACAATTGAGAAAGAATTGATGGTGGTGGTGTGTGCTCTTGAAAATTTCAGGTACTATGTGGTTGGCTACAAAGTATTTATGCACATAGATCATAGTGCCATCCACTTCTTGATGAATAAGCCAACGGTGAGCCCTCATATCATATGGTGGCTTGTGATCTTGTAGGAATTTGATCTCATAATGATAGATCAAAAAGGGATTGATAATGTGGTCGCTAACCACCTCTCTGTGTTAAGATGGGATAATAAAGAGGAGAAGAGTCTGCTCTTTGATCAACTTCTAGAAAAACTCCTCTTTACAGGAGAAATAAATGACCAAGTGTCCCTTGAACCAAAATGGTAGGATGGTATCCTTACTTACTTTCTCACTCAGGAGATGCCACAAGATCTAGACTTTATGAAGAAACAATAATTTCTTCACTGGGCAAAGTACTTCATGGAAATCAATGGACACCTTTACAAGTCATGTGCCAATGGCTTGGTTTGTTGGTGTGTCCCTAATGCAGATTAATTGCATGTTCTCTAAGATGCTCACGAAGGCCCTTGTGGAGGTCACTATGCAGGAAAACGTATGGCCATAAAAATCTTGATGGTAGGGTACTACTAGCCTACAATCTTCAGGGATGCCCACCAATTTGTCTGATCTTGTAAATGTTGTCAAAGAGATGGTGGGATGACTGCTCAAATGGAGGGTCCGTAATAGTGGATTCAACCACTAGAGCCCTTTGACATATGGGGCATATACTTCATGGGTCTCATCACACCCATGTTCAATGAAAGGCATACATCATCATAGCAGTTGACTACTACACTAAATGGGCAAAAGCAGCAGCCATTATCAATTGTACATCATCCAATACTATTATATTTGTACAAAAACATATTATAAATAGGTTTAGGATGTCACGTGCACTCATTTCTTATAATGGAACCCATTTTATAGGTGCCACTTTTTGAAAGTTGATGCAACGCTTGGGGGTTGAACATAAATTAACAACACCTTATCACCCCCAAGCCAACGGTCAAGTAGAAGTCACCAATAGGGAAATTACAAAGATCATAATAAATATCATAAGAAAATATAAGAGAGATTGGAGTACAAAACTCAACGATGCCCTATGGACCTACCGCTTAACATAGAAACTCCCTATTGGCTACTCTCCCTATGAGTTGGTGTATGGAAAACTTCCAAAACTTCTAGTCCAATTCAAGCTCCATACACTTTGAACAACCTATGACTTGGACCTTGACCTAAGCCTAGCACAAATAGAAAGATTGATCAACTTGAATGTGCTAGATGAAAATTGATTAGTGGCCCTATCTTTGAATGAAGTGCACAAGGCATACAACAAGCAATGACATGAACTTAGAATACACAAAGTAAAATTTTAACTTGGAGATAAGGTTCTCTATTGGAATCCCACACACATATCCTAGAAAACAAAGTTCCAAATGTTGTGGAAGGGACCTTATGTAATTGATGAAACCTTTTCTTTTGGGGCCATGATTGTATACAAACCTGAGAGCCTAGACAAAAAGTAGTTGGTCAACATCCAACAAATAAAGCCTTTCCATGAACCAAAGCAAGCTAGTGCAACAACTACCTCAATGGATGGGCAACCACACTCAATTTTTCAAATCTCCTCCTTCCAACTTAGTCATGGGGGAGATGGCCATATGTGCTAATAATCCATATGGCTTCTTAGTTTTTCTATTTTTTGTTTTTCACATTTTTGACTTTGCAAGTTATTTATTTTACACCTTTTTTTTATTTTAAAACTTCATATTTTACACCATTTTTTGTTTTACACCATTGTTAGTAGATTTGAATCTTTCTTGGATATTTTATATTAGCTTATATATTTTACTTTGTTTTATTTGAGTGTGTTTTTTAAATTTTTTCTAATAAACATGCTTTGTGCCAATAGGACATAGTGGTGTTGTAGTTGTTACTAATGGTGGTTTGTGTTTTATGTTTTGTTTGCTAATGTTTGGTTTCTATTTTTGAATTTTTGTACCAATGGCTAAGTCATGGTTTCTTTTTCATGGAATAGGCAGTGAGTCCACGACATCCACCCATTCACAAGCTCTATGGTTTTCCTTATTTTGGAAGTTTGAGATCCCTTTCATGAAATCAACTTTTAATAAATTTGTAACCTTACTAGTTTCTGAAATTGGGAAAGATTCAAAGGTTTGCACAGGGTGTGACTTCAAGGGGACTCAATACTCTTTGTACTCTTCTCCTTACTTGGGTGCTTAAGTGTTTTCATGGACTTCTTACTATTTTTTTTTGACCAACAACAGGAAGTTAAATAAAGTCTTTGCATGGTGTGGTTGGCATCCAAAAATCCAATATATATATAAACAAAAAAACATGATGGGAATTCAAAGCACACCCATTTAGATAAATAAATGGGCTACAAGCACTAGTTATGGGACTAGAACGACATGTTACCCATGTCTGAAAGTCCCCTTTAACTAAGGCCATTTCTCACTTCTCTTTTCTTCTCTCCATGGAATGATGGTTGTTTTGTGGGAACACTCTTGTGTGTTGAGGAGGTGGATCAATCTTGGAGTGGCAATGTGAAGTCATTGAAAGAGGTTGATTTTGGTCTGGACCAAGGATGGATCTTCTTAGGTCATTTTAAACACAACTCCATAAGGGACTTCCTATGACCTTAGTTTGGAATTCCATTCCACCTTTTCCATCATTTGTCTCTACTGACCATAACTCACCTCACTGCCAGTGTCCATGTTCTTGATTTCATGTCTTGGTTTGATGTATTTGAATTCTTAGGTAGAATCTTTCAAGTTTTGGTTCTTAACTTCCATTAATCATTAATCACTTATGAGGCCCATGAACTCCTTAGGTTGAGGTTATGCAAGGGAAAACAAGGCATGTGCTTGCTATGGGAAGGACCCACTTGCATATCTTTTGGTTGGGTTCATTAACTACCTAATCCTTAGACATTCTTGTAATCAAAATTTTTCATACATCCATTTTTTACATTAAACCATGTCCTCTTTTACATATTTTATTCAATAAATGCATTCTCTATCAAAATTTTCAATTTTTGAGCTTTCAAAGACCCTCTTCAATGATTTCATCATATTCTTAGCTTTTTTGGGACTCCATGGACCCAAATTTCATTGAAAAATTCCTTATATTTTTTGAGATATTCAAATTTGAAATTTTTACTTATGGGTTCCATATGTGGAACCTTGTTGATGGAGCAGACCTGTATACAAGGCCCCATGTACGGGGCTGCATTGACATGGTGAAAAAATAGTGTATATATATACGTGATTCCACTTTGAAATTTTTACATTTTCTCACAAATGCCAAGGGAGTTTTTCAATTTTTCAAAGCTTAGAACCTTCCAAAGGCCATAACTTTCTAACCATTTATCCAAATCACTTCTTTCTTTGAACTTGTAGCTACTGGAGGTAAGCTCTTCATTGTGGGGGCCATAAATATGCCATTTTTGACAAAAAAGTTTTTGCAATTTTTATAACTTCCACAAAGGTTTAACTGAAAAAATCAATTATTAAACACTAAATTATAAGAGTTAAACCTTTTCAACAAGATTTGGGTGACATTTACAATAAATAATTAATAAAATAATCAATCTGCAATGGTTCAACCTTGGCCAAAGTGTAACTAACTAATGAGGGAAGATATTCAAAAATTTAAAGTTAAACATTATATCTACTAATCCATGGATGTGTTGTGATTGCAAATGACACCAAAAGGAAAGCACAAGTAGGAAGTAGAACCATCTCAACCAAAGGAGAAATTTCCTAGAATGAAAAGGGGCCAAGAACAGGCCCAAGAAGAAGCCCTTGCAGCCCACACCATAGGTCCTCTTAAGGAAGAGGTAGAGGTGGAATCTATCCAACAAATTCTAGAACTAGTAGTAGCAACAGAACACTCCCATTGAGATGATGCACTAGCACAATTGGTAAATCTTGAGGTGACCTTGACAGAAGCTTGCTTGAATCAAATTAAATCAAGGGAGGTTCAAAAATTGGTGCTCCTAGAGTTAAATTGTGGTTCTTTCATGGAGCAAGCACCAAAAGAAGTGCAAGACCAACTAAAGCCCTCTCCCATGTGGCCAATCATCACTTCCACCAAGGAGTGGTACATGGGAGAGACATTTTTATTCTGGAACAACGTGCAACCTAGATCCATGGTAAAAATCAAGGACATCTCAGTGTCCTAATTGATGTAGGCCATTGTTGTAGTGCTTGGGTTGCTAGAAATGAGGGTAAGTCTTACTAAGATTCCAATGCAAGCAAACCCTAGTATCAAGAAAGAATGGGTGCAACGGTGCTACAACATCAACCACAAGGAGTTTGGCACACTCACATTGCCAGAGAGGATTCACTAAAAAATTGCAACCTTCCAACTCAATCCCATGATGAAGCCAAGAAAAATCACTACCTTCTCTACCCAAGCATGCGACGCTCTGAGTGGGAGATTCCCTGTCAACCTCCCACAGCTAATCTATCTAGAGACGGAAAAGCAATTTAAAGAAAATGAACATGAAAGGAAGGCACTCCCCTTCCCATGCTTTATTAGGAAACTTTGTTGAAGGGAGGGGGGGGGATAGTCTGTTACACCAATGATACTATCAGGCATGTTCCAGCCACCAACTAGGTAGAAATGATGAAGGATAAGATGCCTGCAACTAGTATCTAAGAAGAGGAGCAACAGCCACCACATTCACCTAACACTCAAAAAACTATGCTAGACATCACTGCAATTGTCCAATGGTTACATGAATATCGAGAATGGCTCTTGAGTGAACAAGAGCAATGAGTAGACACGAGTGGTAGGGACCCATCCATGTATAGATTAGTAATGAGTCACCTCAATGACTTGGCCCAAACCATCAACTTGATGGGTGGAGGTGGATCCATTTTCTTTGCCCAAAGAATGTAGTTTCCTACAAGGTTGAATCTTAGCATTAGAAAGATCATGGTATCTCTTGCATAACAATCCCAAAAATCTTTAGGAATGGCATGATCTTCTTGGTATGCTTGTAGGAAGGTGAAGGGGCAACTATATTAGTGATGTAGCACTAAGGATAAGAGACAACAGTAGAGGTGGTTGTTGATTTTATTGTTGAAATACTTAATGCACTTATGGCATCTGCACTAGATGTCATTGCACTTAGCAATGTGTAGATGTTTGCAGGAATGACAAGGGCAAAATAAATGCAACATAATGTGAGGAACTACTGGACCAACTGGTGGGAACTAGGAAACTGCTTTTATATATCTTTGACCTTTTGGACAATATTACTCCAACCCAATCAAAGCTATTTAAGGTAAGGGGCAAGAATATCATCTTGGAGGAGCAACTCAAAATAGCCAAGGAATTGAATGAATGGTTGACTACTAAAGTTGTTGAATTAATTTCCCAAATTGTTGACCCTACATTTCTCAACCCAACATTAATAAGAGATGAAGCTATGGAACAACTTCACATGAAACTCAAAGGGGTTGAGGGTGCAATGGAGACAAGGGTATTCTATTGATCCTTGGTAGAGACCACACAACACAAAATTTAGAAGGCCTTAGATCAGACTTGCTAGAAGAATGTATAGTTGATTGTAGAATACTATCACTTGCAGAATGTTAATGAGCACAAACAACAATTAATCAACTTTTGATGAAGCGCTAAATAGTTGATGCGTCAACTAGGCCATGTATATGCGGCCCCATATACGCGGCCACGTTGATGCAGCCTCGTCGACGCATCTATCCATGAGTCTACATGGCCCCGTTTACGCGGAGCCTGTTCTAGCCTATAAATAACTGTGTTTCTGCCACACTTAGGTACCGTTTTGGCAATTGTAGCGAAGCTCTTACAATTTTTCTCTGCGAGGGCTAATATATTTTCCAAGTACCCATAGTAGGTGTGAGAAAGGTGTCTGGCTCTTTATTTGAGCACTAATGTACCTGAGCCCATTGGTGTGAACAACAATAAAGACAAGCTTTTCAAGCATTCCTTGCAGCAATTGGACTTAGTCAATTGAGCATTCAATAGTTTAATATTTTTATGTTTTAATAATTCCTTAAGTTTTCATTATTATTACTTTAATTGTTATCGCTATTTTATAGCTTGTAAAAACCATAAGTACGACCATTTCGAACGTAAACCCAACACTTGGCAACCCAGTGGCGCTTAACGTCTAGAAGTCCAGTAGTGGTTAGGGGATGCTTAGGATGTGTACAGAAGATGGAATCAGATACTTATCCTAGGGAGAGTTAAGAGATAGATTGGGATAATTATAGATTACGTAATATTCCATTTCTTACATTTTATTCCAAGCATTAGACACTGTAAGATAAGTAAAAAAGCCATAAAAATCATTTGCCTCAATCTCACTTAACCATCGCAATCAAACACATCACAAGTGAGGTTGGGAAGACAACGACCGTTCTAACACAAGGTTTTGCTAGTTATGGTATTGGTGTATGCAAAGTTCTTACAGTCTATGGAATTCGACCGAGTCACGTGTGAATGCCTGTGATTCGCATGGTTGGGCGTAGGGGTATCTCACTGCTCATCATTGGCACCATTGCCGGGGACTGTTAGTCTTACATGCACCATCTAACCTTAGTAAAATTATAATTCACATTGTTGGAATGGAACAAGGATAGTAAAATCTACACACGGTAGGTGGCCTAAGAAAAAAGTAAGGTACACCAATTAGTGGATTATCTAACATCCAACATGTCTTCTTCTCACAGGCGAGATGAATCCAACCCACCGGTGCCCCAAGAATGTCAGGTGGTATACATGCATCCATATGAATATGTCCCCAACTTCATCTTTATCCTACATTAAGATGAGCATCTGCGCTGGTGGGACATGGAAGGCAACATCATACTACCGCCTGACTAATCAGCTCTTGAAATGCTATTTCACAATCTTGCTAGACTAGGCATTTAGGACTGTGGTGTGGAGTACGTCATGGAGGACCATGACTACTGGGGCTATCGTCCAACTGAAGCCCAATGTGTATGAGACTAGCAGCAGGCAGAACGGTATGAAAACATGAAGGGAAAATAGTTCAGTAACCCCTTATTCTTGCAAGGACTGCAGGATGATGGGGAATTTGTCTTTCATGATTCCCATTTGGCCGAACTTCCTCTGGGGCATCAGATCATTCAGTCCATCATTCAAAATAAGTAATCAACTGATTGAGACCCCTAGGAGGATGGAGGATCACATAGAAGATGGGCATGAAGATCGGGGCCATCATCAAAGTAAAGGGGGAGATCGATGCTCGAGCAGTGGTGATTCTTCTTCCTCTTCTCCATCCTCTCACTTCCCTCTACCTTCATCCAGTTCTAACTCCGATTGGGACTACGGTAAAAGGGAGCAAGGTGATCATGGTCATAAGAATCGAAGGGAATGACGTGAGGGAGCGCGTGACCCATCATGCGAGCCTCACCATCAAGAAAGGAGAGGTAGCAGAACTCGTCATAAACATCGTGGCTTTCAGCAGGACTATGACTTGGATGAGCCATTGTTGGCTACTCGAAGCATGCTCCATATTACCGAGGTAGTCCAAATACCCAGTAGGCACTTAAAAGATAGTCAAATCAAGCGCATTAACATGAACAACATTCCTAGATTTGAAGAGGGATATCATTGTGATCCGCAGACTCACTTGCAAGTGTTTCATAATGCTTACACCCTACAAAACATTGATAATGATTGGAAAGAACTTAAGATGTTCCCTCGCACACTCATCAAAGAAGCAAAAAGTTGGTACTAGTCTTTGGAGTCGGAATCAATTAGGAGATGGAGTATGATGCTGGAAATCTTCAATGACAAGTATCAAACCTACTCCAAAGTGGCAAACCTAAGATGCCAAATCCAAGGGTGGAAGCAAGGTGGTAATGAACCCTTGGATACAACCATGAGCAGATACTACTCACTATTACATTGATGCCCTGGTCATGGCTACTCTCAGCAAGCACAGCTTCGTCATATCATGGATGGGCTTCACTTTGAAACTAGAAAGACCCTTGGCATGTACACCCAAGGACGACTATCATAACTAAGAGCCCACCAATGGCAGTGCTTAATTAAGAAAGTGGCTAAAGAAGAGGGGGAACTTAGGAAGAAGGAGAGTGTAGAAGAGTTTAATCAGGACCCCTCCATCAGAAAAAGGAAAGCTTGGTTTTGTGAGGATGAGGAGGAATCACCACTAGATGCAACGGTGAACCGTAAAACCTTACCCCTACAAAAATTTACTTCTGAAATATCAGCAAAGGTTGACAAGATGTGGAACTCTTTGGACGAAAAATTTCAAAGTGTTCTGAAAATCGCAAAGGAGTCTAGAGAGCAAGATAATGATCATGATCAACATTGGAGGAAGGAAGTTGAACAGGCTCATCATAAAGGTAAGGGCAAAGTTGTTGTAGCAGAATAGGTTGTAGAATCTGACACAGAAGGAGATGAAAAATGTGACATATGCCAATATGAACATCCTAAGGAGTGTTGTCCTGTGGTGTCACATCTACAAGAGTCTGGGGTGTATGCACTGAATCTGCACTTGGCAAAGAGGCAAACACCTCGAAGGTTGCCTTACCCACAAGGCAATCCCAAGTAGTTCCACCAACAACAAGGATATTATTCAAGTGGAGTGCTGCTGTAACCTTACGAATACTTCCAGCAATGGAAACATCCAAAAGCGTGGGGGATGCCACCTCCAAGGTAGCAGTACCCTTACCAACAACCCGATCCATATAGGTACTATGTTCAGGAACTAGTCTCCCTGCAAGACTCTTTTAGTCACATGACCTTTCAAAATTATTACCACCCCTTAGAATATTTTTGACCACAATCTCCATCACCTAGGGGGAAGAACCCATACCTCTACTATCCTCCATCACCTTCTCTTATCGTCCCTACTTAGCAGCACCCCACTCAGCTACCACCTGCTCTAGCTATGTAGGGGGAAATACCACCACAGTCATAGCAACGTAATGCTACGAGGGCTGTCAACCTATAATCGACTCCTCAACCAAGTGGATCGGAAGCCAAGCCATAGAGACGTCCCTTTTTTTGGCCCAATAACCTAAGCATACCCTCACACACACCTATGGCGAGTGCCTCTAAACCTCAAACTACTACCACTATTCCACCCTTCAAGCAACCTTCAAACCAAATGCCCTCCAATGTATAAATAGTCATGCTCACACACACCGTGATCGATTAGATAAAGGCATGTCATCTTCCTTGGAAACTGACTGATCTAGGAAGCCCCCTCATCTATCTTCAGGTGGCAGGAAATAAGCCATGTAAAGATCTTCTAGATCTGGGGTTAGGAGTCAACTTGATTTCACATGACATGTACAAGACTTGAAACTTGTCCCAATTGAAGAAGAGAAATATTTGGCTCAAGCTAGAAGACCAATCCATTACTATTCCCTTGGGATTGGTGGAAGACATTGTAACCACTATTTGCGGGTGGTCCTATCCCACTGACTTCCTCATCATCCATGTTGAGAATTACAAGGGGAACTTCCCCATCATAATGGGAAGAGCCTGGCTAAGCACGGTGGATACAAGATTGGGGCTCCATGATCTTTCCCTTGAAATTTCAAAGGAAGATCCTTTTGGGAAGATTAAGAAGAAGCACATTCCATGCATCACATATAATGACTCTAGGTGCAACTGTGTGTAACAGCTATGGTTCGCCAAGTGAACATCTATTCAAGAATGTAGTCAGTGGACCGAGGAATCGCAAGTTCAACCATGCTTGTACACAGTAGCCACAAATCAAGAAGGCACCCAATGGTTGACTACTAATCTTGCTAGTAGCACTTTGTGCATGGAACCATTTGAGGGGCTTGTACACACCTACATAGAAAGCATGAATGATTTGGAAGAGGTTCATCAACAAGCATCCACTGTTGATGATCGTGATGATTGGGGAAAGTTGCAAATCCCTGAAAGTTTCAAACAAGAGCCCTTGGAACTCAAACCCTTACCGGCCCGCTTAGAATATGCATTTTTGTAGAATGGAAAACTGGTGATCATCAATGCCACCCTTGCTCCCGAACAAAAGAGGAAGTTGCTAAAGGTGGTAAACAAATGGGATGCTACTTTTGCATGGTCGTATCTTGAATTAACAGGAGTTGATCCCAGGGTTTACTAACATCAAATTTATATTGACCCCTCCATGAAGCCATGATGACAACGACAAAGGTGATTGAACCTGAAATTGAAGCAGGTCGTCAAATATGAAATCGAGCAGTTGTTAAAAGTGGGGTTCATCTACTCTATTGCTGATAGTGAATGGGTTAGCACACTCGTTATTGTGCTAAAGAAGGATGGAAAATGGAGGGTTTGTATAGATTTTTGATTTCTCAATATGGCTACCTTCAAAAATCACTTCCCACTCCCATTTGTGGACCAAGTGTTGGATACCATTGTAGGGCATCGTTATTATAGCTTTTTGGATGGTTATAGTGGGTATAATCAAATCCAAATTCTGCTAGAAGACCAAGCCAAGACAACCTTCACAAGTCCCTAAGCGATTTTCGCATACAAAAAGATGCCCTTTGGCTTGTGTAATGTGCCTGCCACTTTTCAACACCTTGTCCTTAGCATCTTCTAGTAGCAAATTGGCAATGGGGTAGAAGTCTTCATGGATGAGTTCTCTACTTATGGCACATTTGATCAAGCCTTGGACCACCTTGAGAAAGTTCTGAAAAGATGTGTGAAAACTAATCTACGACTCAACTGGTAGAAAAGCCACTTAATGATCCAAGAGGGCATTGTGCTCAAGCACCAAATTTCACAAACAGGGATTAGTGTGGATCTTGAAAAAATTAGGGTCATCCAAGGAATCACCAGGCAACTAAGCACTGTAAAAGATGTTCGGTCATTCCTTGGCCACACTGGTTACTACCGATGCTTCATCAAAAATTTTTCAAAGATCGCCAAGTCATTGGTGAAACTCACGAAGAAAGATGCTCCATTCATCTGGACCAGGGAATGTGAATTTGCATTCCAAATGCTTAAACAGAAACTCGTAGAGCTTTAGTTCTATGGGCACCTGATTGGTCTAGACCTTTCCACATCATGATGGATGCATCAAACTATGCATTGGGAGTCGTGCTTACATAGTGGAATGACCAGAAATGCCCATACTATATTCACTGTGCAAGTTGTAGCATTGTCGTTGCTCAACTTAACTACACCACCACTAAAAAAGAGTTGATGGTGGTGGTGTTCACCTTGGAAAAATTTTGACACTATGTGCTCAGGTACAAGGCGTTCATGCATACCAGCCACAGTGCCATTCGGTTTCTGATGAATAGACCAACGGTGAGCCCCCATATCATACGGTGGCTAGTGATTCTTCAGGAATTTGACCTCACTATGGTAGACTATAAGGGAACCGAGAATGTGGTTGCTGACCACTTGTCTCGGTTGCGATGGGATAACGCAAAAAAGGAGGAGCCAGTCTCTGACCAATTTCTAGATGAACTCCTCTTTGCAGGAGCGATCGAGACGTAGGTGTCCAAAGAATCACCTTGGTTTAGCCACATCCTCACTTATCTCACAACCCAGGAATTGCCAAAGGAGTGGGACCATCGATAGAAACAACAATTTCTCCATAAGGCCAAGCACTTCATGGAAACCAATGGCCACCTTTATAAGGTGTGTGTAGATGACCTAGTTCGATGGTGTGTTCCTAATGCTAATACACTGTGTGTCCTCCAAGATGCTCACAAGGTTCCTTGTGGGGGCCATTATGCTAGATGACACACGACCATTAAGATCCTGCTTGCAGGATATTACTGGCCTACAATTTTCAGGGATGCACAATGGTTCACCTACTCCTGTGAACATTACCAGAGAGACAGTGGGATGACTACACGAATGGAGGAACCTCAATAGTGGATCCAACCACTGGAGCCCTTCGACATCTAGGGAATTGACTTCATGGATCCCATCACACCCCTGTCCAATCGGATGACGTACATCATCGTCGTTGTGGACTACTGCACAAAGTGGGTGGAGGTGGTAGCCATCATTGACTGTTCCTCAAACACTGCCATGGGATTTGTCCAACAGAAAATCGTAAATAGGTTTGGAGTGCCACGTGCACTCATCTTAGACAATGGAACGCATTTCATAGGCATCACCTTTCATAAATCCATGCAATGCTTGGGGGTTACCCATAAATTTACAACACCTTATTACCCCCAAACCAATAGGCAGGCCAAAGTCACTAATAGGGAGATCACCAAAATCCTCACTCAAACCATCAATAAATATAGGAGGGATTGTTGCACCAAACTTAACGATGCCCTTTGGGCCTATCACTTCACTTGGAAACTTCCTATAGGTTACTCTCCCTATGAGTTAGTGTATGGTAAGCTACCGAAACTTCCAATCTAGGCAGAACTCTAAACACTATCTATAGCCTATGACTTGGGTCTTGACCTACCACTCGCACAACGTGAAAAACTTATCAACCTAAATGTGCTTGATGAGAATTGACTGGTGACCCTATCAGCAAATGAGATACACAAGGCCTATAATAAAAAATGACATGATCTAAGGATTCGGAAGGTAACATTTAAATGTGGAGATAAGGTACTTTACTGGAACCCCACACTCGTATCGTAACCAACCAAGTTTCAAACACTCTGGGAAGGACCTTTGTCTTCAAAACCTTCCCATCCAGGGCC
Source organism: Gnetum montanum (assembly GCA_015680685.1). Lineage (NCBI taxonomy): Eukaryota > Viridiplantae > Streptophyta > Gnetopsida > Gnetales > Gnetaceae > Gnetum > Gnetum montanum. The sequence goes on from MNCI01014205.1 coordinate 843,665, forward strand.
TTGCTTATACACAAACCTAAGGATCCCACGAGAATGCAATTGGTTAATCAGTAATAATTAAAACCTTTCCGTGAACTCCACCAAACTAGTGCTACCACCTCATTGTCATAGGGATAGCCTCGTTCCATTTTTTGAGTTTCCTCCTTCCAGCCTAGTCATGGGGGAGACTGTCCTCCATGCTGATCCATCCTACTAAGCTCCTCATTGTTTTTGGAACTTTTTGTTTTACACCTTTTTGTTTTTCAACATCGTTCATACGTTTGCCAATTCTTACTAAATTTTTTCTTTCTTTAATTACTTTTCTATTTCTTTGTTGCTTATTTATGTGTGTGTGTGTTTAATTTCTAGTTGGTTGTTAATAAATTGTCTTATTGTCATCTGATGTATGGTACGATTGGTTTTCATTGTGATGGGTCATGTGAAATGGTCCACCTATTTGATCTCGCTCCTATCCTTGCATTTTTGATTCTTGGAAATTACGTCTACTTTTATCTCATAAAATCGGTAGTGAGTCGACGTCATCCACCCATTCATCCCCTCCATGATTTTCCTTCCTTTGGACACATGCACACCCCTTTCACTTAAAAAAATTTTAATTAATGTGTGACTTGTGTAGTTTCTAGACTCGGGGATGACCCAATGGTTTAAATCAGGTGTGACTTCAAGGGGAATGCACCATTCGTTGTGCCTTTCTACCCCCTGGGTTACGAGTGTGTCCTCATAGGTTTCTTACCACTCCAAGTTCTTTTCCACAAGGAAGCTCCTTGGCAATTTGACCTTGCATGTTGTGGTCCTTATTGCAAAAACACCAAAAAAAACATAAGGATTCAAAGCACACCCCTTGGTCGAATGCATGTAACCAAGCATGGGTCTTTGCATGGTGTGGTTCCCACAACATCAAAAAAAATAAAATAATCATAATAATAATACTAATAAAATCATCACTATGTGGGAATTCAAAGCACACCCCTTAGACTGCCTCTCACGGGCTTCAAGCACTAGTTATGGGACTTGCTTCGTCCCCTCTAAGTTAGTCCCGTTTCACTTGCTTCCTCTCATGCATGTTGGAGTGGTGGTCCCCTATGGGTGCATTCTTGTACTCTTGTGGGTGGACGGGCCTTCGCATGTTGCTTTGATGTCACCATATGTGGTTGGTTTTGGGTCTTAAATTGCTAAAGGTCCTACCTGGTCACTTAACCACAACTTTACACGGGGTTTCATGTGATCGATAATCGAAATTCCAATTCTCACTCCTCTCTCTTCACCCATTTCTCTCCATGACTCACCTCACTACCCATCTTATGTTTTGATAGTTTGTCGTGCTTTTCACAAACTCCTAATGCTTCGGCAGGTTCTCATGGATGAGAGTATTAACTTGCAGTACCATTCCTTGACTCTGGGGCCCATGGACTCCAGTGTTGACAATATACAAGGGCTACTACGGCTACTGCCTACTATGGGGAGGACCTACTTGCATATCCCTAGCCCCGTTTGTTAGTCTCCCATCCTCTTGATTCTGTTGGTTGATTGTTTTCATGCTACCCATCACTTGATTTCTCTCCATGGAGTTCTTTCACAACATTCTCCTACTTTTTGACTCCCTTTTTTCTGCCCTACCTTCCTCTTTCTCTTAGTCGAGTTCTCGATCTCTCAAGCTCTTCAACCGGCCCAATTTGGCATTTGAAATCCATTTTTTGGGCTTTTCTTGGGCTGGTCAACGCGCACAACCCCCTGCATCGACGTGGCCCTGTTAACATAGAACCAAAACTCTATATATACCCTCGTTATGCATTACATTTTTGCTCATTTTGCAAACAAATTGGGGGAAGATTTTTCATTTTTTCTACCTTGCCTCTTCTTCCACACACTTACGTTGTCTATTGCGCATCCTACTCAACCTATCCTTCCCCTCTTTAGCACCCAGAGGTATGCTCTCA